>OMNW01021016.1:42828-114335 GCA_900303245.1 Selene dorsalis
GCACCTCCTCGAGCAAACAAGATGGTAGTCGTAAATAAAGATTTAAAACGTTTATCAGCGGGTAGCTGCTCTAAAACAGGCAACAAACTCTAAATACTTGTGGCAAACTGGGACAAAACCAGCTGAAAGTACAAGCTCTGATGTTTCATTATAATAAATAATGAGGTACTGGCAAACAAATTTTGATTTATGTGGTACTGAATAACAAAATGTACACTGCTGTAGTTCCTGTGCAATATCCAACAGTGATTGATAACCAGCTAAAAGCATACACATGACAAATAAGATGTGGTTACATGGTGCTTCAAGGCTTCAAGGGTGAAAGAGCTTTGCCAAAAAAATCAGACCACTGATTTTGATTAGAGTTACAAATGATACACTAGTTGTGCTCCATGAAGTTGGACATAAGAGAACTGCTGTCCTGACTACATTCAATTATTTTTGCAACTTTCCAAAACTGACTGATTGGTCAGCTCCTCTCAGGCTTTGTGTTTTATTTTGTTACACAACTATTTGTGGCGGTATTCGGCTGAGAGCAACACTATGTGGAGACTGCCTGGGGAGACTGTCAGAAAATATGCACAATGATCCAGTGTTGCCGTTTGCATCACACACTTTTAATGTCCAACATGGCAGAGAAACTACCAACGAAGGGGGATGCGTGCCTCTGTCCTGAGAAACCATTTGTTAGTACTGGGCAGATGCTACCAGCAAGAAAATAAACTGATCAAAAACAGGATGTTTTTTTGTTTTAGATGAGCACGTCTTTCTGTTACTGTGCTACGCTTCAAACTCTTTCCACCTCAGAATAAGAGACAATTATGCTTCAATCTGCCGTTTCCGCAGCGTTCGTGAGATACCCCTCCTCAGAAATCTTTTCAGAGAGGAGCTGTGGCTTCTCTTGATGAAGACAACTGACTGGCTCTCGTGCAAGACGCCAAACAGACCTCCCAGTGAGGTTACAAATTCAAATAGTTGGGACACTTCTCTGCCCGTCTCTGTTTACTTTGTGGCCACACTGGCCTTTCCCTGGCATTACCATCACATCTACAACAACAAAATGATCACAATGAAAGCGGAGAAAGTGCCTGAATGTGCCCTCGTGAATCTGCTTTAAACCACTGACACAATGTGAAACGTTGTGTTTTGTGATTTTTTATGGTGTTGAATATCGCTTTGTGGGTCCATGTAGAAGTTAAAGCTTCGCATTCTACTCTGCACCCAAATTACCATCCTCATCACATTTGAGTGTTTAAGATTCATCATCGCCCGCATGTAAAACCCTCCTTCAGCAGATGGGGTGTTAATGAGAGTGGTGGTGGCTCTCCCATTCTCCAGAGAGAGAATCACACATCTGAAAGCTGTCAGGGTGAGGCTCTACCCAGTCTGCTCTCTATGCTGAACTGGCCTCCCACAGCAGGACCGAGTGTATTTCAGAGAGATAGGAAGGGAGAGCAAGAAAACCGAGGGATCACAAACCCAAAAAGGGAAGAGTTACCCTCTAATAACTTTGATCTGGGGCCTAACTCTTCTTTAGTTTGAGGTGGTGAGGCCATGTGGGGAGTGCAGAGGAGGGCAGTGTGCTGACTCAGGCTTTCGGTCCCTCCTCTCCATGGTACTGAGGATTAATGAGAGAGTGGGGAAGAAAGAGAATGAGAGAAAAAGAAAACCACTGAGAGAGTCGAGAGACAGGCAGACTTGATCCCTGAGTGTCCTGGTGGCCCAGCAATAAGAAGCAACCATTTCACGCTGCAGACCATTTAGAAAAAGGGTAATTTCATTGCAGACCAGCCACAGGGGACACAGGGGTGTCCCATTTTTACAGGATCCTGTTTGACGCTGAGTTTGAGAATGACACGGAAGAGAGAGAAAAGACAGCCAGAGAGAGACAGAAAGCAATTAGAGCAGACAAAAGAGACAGTGAGTGAGCATAAAACTTAAACTAAACAAAAACTTGAGCAGCTTCATTCGGCTTGTCTTCCACTGTGGCTACTTGCTAAATTTAAAAATAAGCACACAGATCTGTCAGTGAGATACTCAGGTGGTGGTCACACACAGATTTCATTTACAGCTGGATGCTTAAAACGGGTGATGACGGACCGTTCACTCTTGTCCTGATGACGTGGTTTAATTAAAAGTCTGTCAAATGTTGATGGAGGAGTGAGATGAAAAACGCTGCACATGTTCAAATCATATTATCATCTGCAGTGGTGGAGAAACTAATCACATCTTTAACTCCAGTAAAAGTATAAATAAAACTGCATTAAGATACAAATCACATTTCTGCATTCTTTATTACACGATACGATACGATACAATGTAATGTAATACTAAATCAATAAGATGAAATAATAAAATAAAGTGCTGTATTCTAGTTGCAAGCATGGCTAGTATTAGTAACTTCATACACTTTTGGAATCAATCATGATTTGTAATAAACTAATCACATCTTTTTTATGTAAAACTGGAGCTTGCCAACTAACTATAGCTTCCAAATAAATGCAGAGGAGTAAAAAGTCACACTAAAATGTAGTGAAAGTATGAAATACTTGAGCTATTGTACCGTTTGTAATTAGTTGCAAGGCCCAGAAACTGAACTGGTGTAAAGCACAAACCAAAAAAGTAAACCTTAAATCTGGCTTAAGACCTTTCACATCCATTTTCCCCGTTCTCCCACATATGGCCCGTTGCTCACCACTGTCAGCTATCTAATAAAGTCAGAAATGACACAGACTTGGCTGGACTGTCCCAGCAGCAGTACGTCCCCACCACCAGTAACCACTGGGCTCTTACTGGAGACGCCATTTCAGACACACAGATAACCAAATACTGATCCAGTCTAAACCAACGGCTGCACAAAGTGATTTAACTGCAACTTCAGGGCAATTTTATTTGAATTAGTCCAAGTCATTTGTTAAACAGAGCACACGGAGCGACCCTGGACCTGGGATAGTATTTATTCATACGTACTGCAAGAGCAGGGAGAAAGAGACAGAGAGATTTCTTGTAATGCATAAGAATCAAACCGACTGTTGAAAAGCAGTGCAGTAAAACGTCTGCAACGCTGATACACCTGATGTAAACACCCACGTTCAAACGCTGGAGAGGAGCCAGCTGACTCGGCTCATGTTACTAAAGCAAACACAGACACATATGCACTGTACTCACACTCTGATTTGTAAAAAAAAAAAAAAAAAGGCGTAGTTGTGTGTGTGCCACAAAGAAAATAATCCACATGTACCTGTTTCACTGTTGGCTGCCTGCCTGTCAGAGGCGATGACATCACAAATGACAATCAGCTCTGAAACAGTACGCCTTTCACTAAAGGTGTCAAAAGTTTAGAAGCACACATACAGAATGACACATGGTGGAGCGTACACACAGTCACAGACTCTACTCATGCACACAGACATTTCTATACAGATGTGCCTTCCAGGTATTTCTGTGGTCTCATATGTAATCTGCTGCAGCATGTAGTGTTTTTGCAGGATTCCTTGTATGAACAAATGAAGAGAGCCCACGGCCTGAAGCAGTGCCAAGCATCTCCGTAATTAAAACACCCTGGGAGGTCCACCATTGAAATGTGTGAGAATATTTGCTCTACACCGAGGAGCCTCTCACAACACTCCCCCTCCCCATTATATTTTCATCTTCCCTCAACACACACAAATGTTGTACCACTCCACTTTCTCATCACTGCTGGTTGTGACCGTGGCCAGCGTGGCCCAGTCCCAGTTGTCATTGATGAGAGATTTCCAATAAAAAAGGAGTGTAAAAAAAGCAGTGGTGTTAGTGGAGAGGTTGAAGCTTGTGCTGGTTTGGTGTGGGATCGGTACCCGTGGGAAGAGGAGAGCAGCAATTGCATCCATAAATCAACGGGAGATGAATCACTGAGAGTGGCCAGTGGTGAGCCCTCTGGGTTAATGTCAACATGTTTACCAGTGAATTTAGTGGTGGAAAAAACAACTTACAATAAAAGACAGTGGAGTGACAGAGAATAAGCCAATTTTATTCGACCTTTTACGTCCTATCTGCTTAAAAATTGTTTTCCTAAGACTTCATAAGTTGACTTACCTGAACAGGTGTCAGCTGGGCTCTGGGGTCAAACACTCGCAACATCTTGTCCTACACAGAAAAAAGAAGAAAGCAGAAACTTTACTGAAGTGAAAGGAGCTGGAAACGATTCATATTGTGAATTAGGATAAATGATATAGTGTTATAAATCAGCTCTGCACTGTCTGAGCTCAAAAACCATTGGTTTTAAATCACGTTTATGGTGGTTAGTTGGCAACTTGGTTCCTTCTCGTTCTCAATGCTGCACTATATGGGCAGAATGTGAAGTAAAGCAATAATAACATGTGAGGGCTGTGAGGCAAGTCTGTGGTTTACTGTGAATTCTTCCTTTGTGAGGAGTGTGAATGTGATGTGCGAAGGAGGTCCAGGAGCAAAAACGAGATCAGAATTTAAGGTTCTCACGAAGAAAGGAGGAAAAGAATCAGAGCCTCTTCAATCAGCTGTAATTATTTCATAGAGGCAGAAATATGGAAGTTAAATATTGATAGCGTTAACATCTCTCCACCTCAAGTATAATTCAATTCAAAGAACAACACAAGCTCTCTGAAGTTTGCTTGTGCATCAGTGTGATCTCACTGTTTCATTGTGACCCCTCCGCGGCCCCGTGCGCCTTGACCCCGGCCAGCTCAGACACGCATTCGGCATCAATCACGGCAGCCAATCACAGAGGTTCCTTCGTGATTGAGAGGAAATGGGGCCTAATGGGATCAGGCTGTGACCGGGACATGCACGTCTGCAGCCGTGTCACTCAATACCACTGTGTGACTGTGATCACAGCAGCACACTGACATAAGGAGCTGATAGCAGGTAATGAGTAAAAGCGCTTAGACTACACACTTAACAAACATGTGTCAAAGGTAATCAGGAGGCACACAGTGACACAATCAAGCGCACACACACTCACACACACACACACAGGAGGACGTTTTGCCAGATTTGGCCATAAAGTGTAAATAATGCATTTTACGCTGTCAGGCTGAATTCAGTGGTGAAGGTGGCTCTCCTCCCCTCAGCAGTCCAAAGGGCCATTTATTTTCTGACTGTTAGCTTGAAGAGCAAACATGTCTTTTTCCTAATGTGCCAGTTCTTTCTCTGCCTCTCTAGCTATCTGTGTGTGTGTGTGTGAGATTGTATTTGTGTGTGTATGTGTGGCCCACCCACGAATCTGATGCCCCTAGGCTATGTCTTCAGGCCGCTGTGACCTTGGCCTAAGCCAAAGGCTCAGAGAACAGTGTGGGAACACATACAAACACAAATAGGTTTTCCCAACACATGACCAATGCATAAGATCCCACCTGTAGTGAAAAGGCCAAATTTCGGCTAAAGCCACCTCTGACCTCTCTCAGCATTCTTTGCCAGCACCAGACAAACGCACACACTCATACAGGGTCTAGTTAATGTTGGTTGCTTAACTTGGGCCGTTTTTAGGATCTCAATCTCAACAGGATATCTATATGAAGATAAATGTCTTGATTAACAGATGAATCTTTTGTCTATAAAAATGTCAGAAAATTGTAAAATTTGATCAAGATAATTTCCAGTAACAAGCTGACATCCTAAAATACCTTGTTTTGTATTAGCAACAGAATAAACACAAGATATTTAGTTCACTGTCGGATATAATAAAGACAAGCACTGGATTCTCACATTAGAGAAGCCCATATTCAATTAAAATTAACTAAAACAGTCTGACCCAGTTATAAAAATAGTTCCAAATTAGATTTCTGTCAATCAGCTCTATCTTGCAGCTCTATAACCAACCATCATCTGTACATGCAATCTTATTCAAACTGCTTTATTTCTATTCTTGTAAATACACCGAAAATAAACAAACACACAATTCTACTGCACTGTATAAAGATTACAATTGCCACATTCAGATCACTCACTGGTTTATCGTCCTAAGTGTTGCCGTGCAGACTACCACATATGTGAGTCAAAACTATCTGGCTGTGCAAACACACAAGTGAAGAGCCACTTGCACACAGATGTGTCCTCTAGGTAACCACACAAACATACTCACACAAGCAAACACAGACACACTCTCAAAAACTTAGGACAATAACTCATATAATCTCTCTCCCACATACACACGCGCACGCGCACACGCGCACACACACACACACACACACACACACACACACACAATCTTGATTCATAGATGACAGAATTTGTGTTTGTGTGTGTGTGCTGAGGTAGCAGCTGTTCAATCAAAAGCGATGGAGCCTCATTCTCAAGCTGCTGTTAATGAGTTTTCACTGTTGGTCTGCTGCACACAACTTTCACATGTATGTAAACACGCACAGTCGCTGGGAATCTTCAGCCAGGGGTGTTCTCTTCTTTCATCAAACACCACTGCCACCCTACCCCTCCTAAGCTCCCATGGGTACCAGTGTCAGAGCTGGTTGTGACCATCAATTTTAAGGCTGCGGGATGCCTTCATCAATTATTGTGTCCCACTCTTCACTGAGAAATACAGTCTGTAACCCAGTTATAATTTGACTTTTAAAACTAAAAGTGGACCTTGGACCATAAATCTAGTGACACCTCATTTCCAGCCTGCACACCACCCAGGCCTGTCCATCATACAGATAAACACAGACTTTCCTCGATCCCTGTTCACACTACCTGTGGATTTCCCTTCCCAAAAACTGAATGGCGCCTTTCTCCCTGCTAGTGTGTTATAAATATACATCTTTCCAAGTCCAAACGAGGCCTGTCATGATTCCTGCTCTTTGGGGTGGTGGTCTCCCCTTCATCTCCCCCGACCTCAGCCCTGTGCCCCAATGTTTACCCTATGGGAGGGCCGGGGGATTGGACCCACATGTTGGCAGGCCTTATTTGCTTTAATAAGCTGGATTGGAGAGATTGAAAGGGGTCTTTTGGGTTAAATGACACCAGAGCCCAACAGGAGGCCCCTGGCTCTGATCTTGGCTCACATTTCCCCATGCTTCCCTTTCTTTTTCAGGTGCCTTGTTCTCCCAGTCTGCACCGAGGCCAATGGTAGCTCTGCTGAGGATGATTATCCTGTCAAAGTAAATGTCATGATTTGGATGTAGCCTGTGATGGGCGGAGTAATTTGTTACTTGTCAGAGCAAAGACAAACAACTGGGATTTGCCTGACAATCATACCTGTTCCTGCACATGTGCTCGATTTTTGTGTCAAAGTTTATTTTGTCTCAAGCACAAGTTAGCTCATCATGCCTTGTCTAAAGAATACACCGGGGGCTTCTGGATCATTTTCACATCAATCAGTCTGTGTGTGGTTTCAAAAAAGATGCATTTACAGAAAGACATTTTCTGGAGTACACTAGCTTTTCCAATAAAACAAATATAATCATTAAACATTCCCACCTGAACTCATAAATCCCCTCTTTCTCTGCCCTTTACTCTTAAACCCACACCACCCCTCTCCTTCCTCCTCCTACACAAAATATTAACAACCTAATGGAAAAGCCCCTCCAGCTCTGTGATTGCTTCCTGATGACACAGATGAAAACGGTGCCATAAAGATGCATAAAAGTCCAGTGAGACTTTCTCTCTTTTCCCTGTACGCCACATAACTACTGTACATGTCAAAGGAATTACAGTCCTCAGTTCCTGATTAGACTTCGACTTGCATCAGGGGATGGTGGGGCTCAAAGGGGGGCATACCTGCTATGCACTGGGGGATAGAGGGTTAGGGGGTCAGGTAGGGTCGAGACAAAAACAAAAGCTGTGATTGATTTGTCCTTCATGTGCAGGCGCGTGCCCTTATTACCGCCTTAATTGCCGAGTTACTTCAGTTTCAAATCTGATGAGTAAAATTTCCACAAGCCTTTTATCATCTGTGGCCAAGATTTTTTTTTAACGGTTTTGTCATCACTATTAACATACTAAGACAAATTGGCTGTTATGTCTTTTGCGTAATAGGGATTTTTTTTCCTGTTAAAACTACTCACTAATTCCTAATGCAATGTGTGATGTGAGCTCCACCCATTTTATGAGCATCAACCCTGATGTTATTTTGATGATATAAACCTCATGTAAGCAGATAAGGAGCCAGAGTGTCCAACGAGAGGCATGTACCGCTGAATGTTAACCACTGGCTGCATCTAGTGGTCACATATTGTTACTACACAACACAAACCCCCATTCAAACACAAATAAAAGTTGGTGAGGGAATAAAACAAATACACATTTCAAGGTCACTGTACAATATCTGGTGCAAAGCCACCCTCACCTTGCAGGAGGAAGCCAGCAGCGAGCCGTCCCGTTTCCAGCTGAGACTCTGCAGCTGGTCACTGTGCTGCTCCAGAGCTGCAGACACACACATCAATATCAGAGAGGTGAGAGGACTAAAGGACTAGAGACACGATGCCCATGTCAGACAGGGACAAAAAAAAGTTGAAACCATGATAATGTAAACAATGAACACAGAAAGACTGCACAAAAACAAGACAAAGAATATGGCTGTCTAACATCTGAGAGGTCATTGCAGGAAAAACACGAGGAAGCCATAAATGAAGCACACAAAATTTCAGAAAACACACAATTACACACCAATACAGGGGTGATTTACACCAGAGAAGGGATCATATGCCTTTACAGTTTAGACATATGAGAGAAATTATGAGCATGTATTAGCTTGCAGTGCCATAAGTGAGCACAGCACAGCTGGTGTGGATTGTTCATTTTCACCATGACACCAAAAAGATGAGAGGAGATGAAAATGTGCTTGTTAAGATAGTTACGCACAAAGAAGTGCCAACATGAGCTTAGATAGTAGTGAAGAAAATAGAACCCAAACACACATTCAAATATGGGCTTCAATTGTTCAGAACTTGTTCCTCAGCTACATGTGAATGAGGAATGATGGTGATGAGAGACAGTGTGTGGAGGGGCAACTCATGAAAAGTTGGATCAGCAGTGAGCAGCAGCAGCCAGGCCAGCTGTCATGGGATGGGAGGGTGGCGGGGGGGTACAGTGTTTGTGGGAGTGGGGTGAGGCCAGAGGATAGTGACAATATCCTGAGGCCAGTCTGGGGAGACTGGGACCAGGACTGCAAAACCAAAACATTACCTCTGCTGCTCCGGCTCTTAGACAGAGCCACAGGGCTGTAAAACGTAGGCAGTGTCAGTCAGACAGTCCCCAACGAAAGAGAGGAAAGCCACCACCTCAAATATATATTTATGTTACACACAGAAACAAAGCAGACCACAACAAAAATTGGAGACCAACTGACAAAGACTGAAATGTTCAATGTAACAGACAGTGCAGGATGTGCGACAAAAACTTTGACAAAGTCATTTTCTTGTGACGTGTGCTCATTAATTCAAATAAAACTACACGCACAAACAAATGTGTGGATATGGGCAGTTTATGTGGCCTGCTGTAGCTACCTGCTAGTGGTGCATCCTGGCGGCTGGTGTCCCAAATCAAGGGAGACTTAGCCGTGCCAACAGCCAGCAAGCTAGAGGAGGTGGGGTGAAAGTGCACCAGCTCCACCCTGCCCTGACCTGGACGCAGGGTCAGCTCTGGACTACTGGGCTGCTCCAACTCTGGATCACACAAACGCCACAGCTTCACCTGCATAAACAGAGAATGAATCAAATAAAACAATAGAAAATGATAGATCTGTTCTAGTCTTCACATGTTGTGAATTCCCGCTCTTATAGGTAAAATTAAATGCTCACGATCACGATGTGCAGACCAATGTGGCTGGCCACATCAGACAAAACAGACTTACATAACCAACTGCATGACCATCTGCTGATTGTGCTGACTGTGGTTTGCGCATTTCTCCTAAAGTGAAATCTTCCAGGTGGAGAGGGTTGCTACAGTATGCACTAAAATATGAAGCATCACAGCCAGAGTTGAGGCGATCCTTCAAGAAAAATATAGTTCTTAAATAAATCATCTCTTGTCTACGAGTGTGCATACAAACAAGTCAGGCTTGCTGATGAGAACCTATGAGGTCAAGTTCGTAAAATACACCTCTAAGAGTTCTCTCATATTCACTCTAATTTCACTTGTTCAGCAGCAAGATGGTAAAACAACATGCCCTGCTGGCAAAAGATAAGATGATCAAAAGGGAGCTACAGATGCTGGGCGCTGCGGACTACTCCCATGTATGCACCATAGGTCTGTGTGTGGCAATGGTTGTGTGTGTTTAGGGTCTCTGAGGTAAACCAAGCTGCTGCGTCTGAAGATGCAGGACCACACTCAGCAGATTCCAGTAAGCCAGGGCACCTGTGGCCAAGGATAATGTGCTGAGAGGAGAGAGTCTTCAAAAGGCTTAAATAACAAAAACCGAAGCAGTTCGTATTGCGATCAAAGTCCAGCCAGGAACAACAGAGCCTGACAGGATGGAAATGCACTCCAGTGTAAGTATACCTCAGCAAAATAAAGAAGGATCAATACAGAGACAGAGAGATGGAACAAATGAAAGACAAATAGAAAAGGCAGCATTAAAGAGCTCACCGTTTCATCTCCAGAGCACGTTGCCAGGAGACTCTCATCAAAAGGAGAAAAGTCCATATCAGTCACAAGATCTGGCAGAGAGAAGGGAAAACAAACGGAAAATAAAAATTAGATCTGGGTCACTCTATCTAAGTTGACTTCCTTTCTGAGCCAAGATATTTGCATTTGTCATTTTTTGAAAAGACAAAAGAGTCATTTAGGGTTGGAGTTATGGCTGCAGAGGAAGGGGAGGTGGAAGAGACAACAGAAGAATGTGCTGATAAAAGTGTGAAGAAAAACTACCGGAATGGCAAGAAATCTGGGTGACTGTCCAATGTCCATCAGAGCCTGGTTTGACCGAAGACAGTCCCAGCATGCCTCCACCTGTAGACACAGGAAACATCACACACACAGACAATAACATCCATCACACTTCGACCATGCATTTCCAAAGTTTTGTTGGTGTTAACTAGCGCCTGCTCTCTGTGGACCTGGTGGGGCTCTGCCACTAAATGAATAAAGCTTTAGTAAACAGAATGTCCTGTCTCTCTTCCAGGGAAATGTCTTCTGTTTTTGGCCGCACTTTCTGTTTGTTGCTGACTTGATTCCCCCTTCTCCATATTCTCAGCTGACTGAATGTGGACAATTTGATGAAACACGAGCTAATCTGAGTTTAAACTGTAGACAGTGAATCCTTCTGTTTCCATGAAGTGAACTACTGGCCACACTTCCATAGTCTTACCAGCCTGCTCGGTGTTGAAGGCCACCAGCTTGGAGTTCGCTTTGATGTGGTTCCCCTGGCAGGAGAAGGAACCAGCACGGACATTGTTGATCCATCCCTGGATTTCAAAAGATATAGAGAGGTGAAAACAAGGGTAAGATAATGCACATAGACAACATAACACAGAGAAAAACAAACACAGAGGTGATGTTTCATCAGACCACAGTGTATGGAATTTGACAAATGTGGAGAATGACAAGAGTTCACTTGACACGTGCAAACAGGAGCATACCAGCAGGCTACACTAAAGAATCCACTAGTAAAATGTACCCTATGTGTTTTCTTATACTAAAAGGCACAGTGCTTTCACAACCAAACTGAAAGAAAGACATAAACAGGAAGGCTCTGGCTGAGAGCACACGCACACATACACACACACAAACACAAGTGACTCTGAATGAGCACAGTGTTGAGGAAGTGGAGGAGCTCCCTGCGTTGCACAGCACAAAAAAACTCCTAAAACCTCTTTCATAACATTAACAAGGCAAGAGTGCCAAGAAGACAGAGTGTCTGCGCAACACGCTCCAACAGCTACTGCTTCACTGCTCCTCAGAAAATTTGTTAGACCAAGCATGACAGACATTTGGCCTACAGAGGGCACTTAACAGCTGAGGCGGCCTGGAGAGGAAAGAGATGTATTGCTGCTCTGTTCACGCGCACATGCGTATCAAAGCACACTTGTGGGTGTAGTGTTCATCTATTTTTACTTGATTACATATTCTGCATGTTTGTCTGTCAAAAGACAAGTAGACAATAGATACAAATGTTGTTTATGTATCAGAAGCTTACATTCACCTTGTCCAGTGGCAGTTTCATTTGACTCAGTAAATAACAACCTTAAACTTCTTCTGATTTAGCCGTATGAGTAGAGCTCATTATCATTATCAGGATTATTACTGTAGTGAATTCCTCTGACACAGGCCAAGTTTTACCAATGTAAAAAACTAATACTTCAAACAGGTT
Source organism: Selene dorsalis (assembly GCA_900303245.1). Classification (NCBI taxonomy): domain Eukaryota; kingdom Metazoa; phylum Chordata; class Actinopteri; order Carangiformes; family Carangidae; genus Selene; species Selene dorsalis. Next base: position 55,088 of record OMNW01021016.1, read on the forward strand.
CAATTATTCCGCTCCATCATCTGCATTGTAATCATCTTGCTCCAGAGATAGAGGGAGCTGTATCCCGATCATCCTAACCTGTATGGATATGAATCAATATCAAGGATTTATTTTTCCATTATAAAAGGCTTTGCAATCTCATTTGCACTGTGTGGTATGTATTTTCTGCATATAAGAGTTAGACTTACCACCTTCTGTTATGAATCTTATGATTCTTAAGAGCTAAGGCACTAGACTATGTTCATGGGTTTATATGGGAAACCTCAGTACCAGTGAAATTAGCTACTAATATTCATTCTTTGGGTAAGTTTTCATTGTTCTCCCTAACTATGTGGAAAATTCAAGCTGTTCTGAATCATCTGAAGAGAAAATGCCACACTCATGTTTCGCTTCTCCTCGTACACCTGCCCCTCCTCTCACTTGCCCCATTCTCTCTCTTGTCCAAAGTTTAACTCATGTCACATGATTTCATAATTGGGACAGCCACACATATTCAGTGGTCTGCTGAATAAAGGGCTTGTGGGACATTCGCAGTGACAAAGTACCACCTGCTGTCTCAGATCCTGTGCAGAGACTGGAGCGCTATCAAGATCATCCTGTGCCTCTGTACATACCAGGCATTTCAGTGCCTCAGTAAAAACAAGCCAGGGAATTACATAATACACCTGAGCCAGAAGAGCTGCAGGGGGTGCAACTTGAAAAAAAAGGGGTCAAGAAGATGACAGAGAATGGCAGATGTTCACATTTGTATGCAAGGCACTCCAGCCCAGTCCAGACAAGCTGCCTCTTGCAGGCTACATGACAGCCATCATTGACAGGGAGGTATCGTGATAATAACATCACTAATCATATTTGCCAGTCAAATCTATATCTTTCCCTTTGGCTCACACGGGAAATCTGTGCAGACAGAAAGATTTCCATGCGTGTCATCAAAAACTCTCGACTGGTGGAAAATCAATGAAAAAACTCAGTGAGCTATAGTATAATGGCACTATGGTGAACGTCACTGCAACATCAGATGTTGGCTAGCAGCTCTACACAACCACATGGCTCGTAGTTTTTCACTACTCAGCCTTCAGTTCGAGTGAATACCAGTGGACGGATTCAAATTCTCGTGTACTTCCCTCAGCGCTATGCAGCTTTCCAGATGCAGGAAGTTCAACATCCCTTGCAGGCAAGCAGGCGTTCCCCTAAAACACCACTTAAGTAGCACGGCTATTAAGCAGTGCTAATGTTAGCTAGGAAAACTGTCTCTACCCAGACGCTCGCGAGCTACTCACATCTTTCTTGGCAATTTTCGGAGTGGTGTTTTTGAATTTGGAGGTCTTAAAGCGATTCATGCTGCCCCTCTCAAATTGACTTTCGTGCCTTCCGGGTGTCTCTGTCGAGCTGGTTGGTACTCTGCAGAGGCTTTCTGCTTCAGCTGACAGCTCAGGTTCTCAGAGCTGTGTATGCTCGCTTTGCTCCTCGGAGCTGTCCGATTGGGCGGGATTCTCCTTCCCGCAGACAAGAGAATTACCCCAACGTCCTGCCACGTTCCACCCTGGGTCTTAAAACATGTGTATTCTTTTTTTTTAATCGTGTAAATTGTGATGCTCACTTGCACAAAGAAACTGGAAATATATGAATACTTTCAATCGGTCGTAACTCATGCCTCCTTTAAATCGTCCGCGTACGGTTTATAAAAAGGAAGAGTCTGATTTATGAAAATGTTTCAGAGCATCATCTTGAATCAAACTGAATATCTTTGCGCTGACGGTGACGCCCACTCCGCGCTGCACATGCGCAGTTTGACCGAGTCGGCTGCTCGTGAAGGAATGATGGCGTCCTCGGCTGCTCGCTGCTCCTCACGCTGGATTACAGTTATCGCCTCCTGTGGACATCGCCGGGCCGCCGGTGCTGTTGTCTGCGTCAGCCATGGAGGAGTCCGCGGTGTTTCTACAGTGGGGGCGGAAAAACTATGGCGAGGAGGGAGCCTGTTGTGCGGCGGGGCAGGGAAAGCGATGACATTGAGAGGGCTGTCAGGTGAGTGGTGTATTAGCCATACGGCACTGGCCTGGGCTAGGCTAGGCTAATTCTTTTGGGAGATAATTTCTGGTGTCCCCGTGTGACGCAGGGTCAAACAACCAGGTTAACGCAGCCTGATAAGGGCTCAAGCGAGTGTGAAAGATAAAATACGCTCGTGACACACGCATTTGATTTCCTATACGAAGGGGCAGTAAATCAAATGTGATGTGATCAGTCTTGCTAACTTTGCAGCCATCAAGTTGAATATGCAAGGACTGATACCTGTGACAAACTGTACTATTAGACTCTGTGACCTGATTTGATTGTTATTACTTGATTGTTATTACTACCTTTTATACTTTGCTATTGTCACAGTCATTTGCATATTGTTTACCCGTAAATACAGCGATCTTCTCGAATCTTCTCGATAAAGAGCCGGTTATCTTAACCTGCCTGTCCTTGGCAAACAACTGTTAACAACATCCATCCGTTACAGCAACGGCAAATAACTATGGTAACATGCATAACAAACCAATACAGTAGTTCCACCCTGGCGAGTCTGTCTGGTCAGCTATTAATTGCTACCTACATTCAGTTATAGTGAGACTTTGAGTGTAAACGGCAATCTTAACGCTTTTGCCTTCTTTCAACTCATCATCAGGTCTCAAATCACCCCATGCTGCCTGCACGCTGTCCTTTCACACAAGTGCCCCTGCCAGCAGCAAGCAGGACTTCTACCAGGTCCTTGGGGTACCTCGTACTGCAACCCAGAAAGAGATCAAGAAAGCCTACTACCAGGTCTGTTCCTGTTCCTGCCTCACACACATGTGGCAGTTTGTATTTGGTTCTCAGACAGTCAGGTGTCACAGTAGCTGACACAGGTTTTTATTGACTCCCTCAGATGGCCAAAAAGTACCACCCTGACACTAACAAAGATGACCCACAAGCCAAGGAAAAATTTGCTCAACTGGCTGAAGCTTATGAGGTTTGTTCTCTATTGTTATTCAGACTTTGACTTGATGTATCTGTTATATATTTGTCCCTATAATTACGTCTTTGCTTTGAAATGTATGAATAGTGAGCTCATCCACACAAAACAAATTGCATCAGAAACGTAAATAATCCCTGTTCCAAATTTCTCTCAGGTCCTCAGTGATGAAACAAAGAGGAAGCAGTATGACACGTATGGGTCAGCGGGCTTCGATGCCGGTCAGGCTGGTGGAGGGCAGCACTACTGGACCGGTCAGGCCAGCGGTGTGGACCCAGAGGAGCTCTTTCGCAAAATCTTTGGAGAATTCTCTGGAGGGCGTGGGTTTGGAGATTTCAGCGCCATGTTCGATCAGCCACAGGAGGTTAGTGCGATACTGTGAAACAGGGGTAGAAATAAAGCCAAGGAGAGATTCTCATTTGGACAGTCAGTCTGTGCATATTCAGAATGATGAGTATCTGGCTTCTTCCTTTTCTGGCACAGTACATCATGGAGCTGACGTTCACTCAAGCAGCAAAGGGGGTCAACAAAGAGATGTCTATTAACATAGATGCAGCCTGCCAGCGCTGTGACGGCAAAGGCCACGAACCGGGAACTAAAGTGCAGCACTGCCACTACTGCAATGGCTCTGGGATGGTAAGGGCTCCGACAGCCTCTTCAGATGTTTTTCAAAGCACGTATACCCTGTTTTGCTAAACACGTGACTTGTTCCCACCTGTAGGAGACAGTGAATACTGGACCATTTGTGATGCGCTCCACATGCCGTCGCTGTGGGGGCAAAGGCACAGTCATCTCCACCCCCTGTCACTCCTGCCGTGGGACAGGACAGACCAAGCAGAGGCAGAGTGTGATGGTTCCTGTCCCTGCAGGTCAGTCACACTCAAATGCCTGTCCCGCTCAGCATAAAAATATCAGAGCTGGGGGTTTTTTTTTGGTTTTTTTGCTTATCACTAGTAGTTAACATGAAAAGCCAGCCATAAGTCTGTCTGTTCCACTGCAGATTTTCATGACTTCCCAGAAGTTTCAGTGTTTTTATTGTTTGAAAAAAAAAATCTTCCTCCTCATAACACTTACACAGTATGATTAATGTATCTCAGAATAATTTAGATTTAAGCACTGGCTGTAATAAAATGCTGTTCTTCGCAAATCATAATGATTATAAGGAAAATAAAGGTATAATTTATCTTTAAAGTTATAGTCCAACTGAGACTTAGATTCAGATTCAGTTTATTCGTCCTTTCCAGGAAAATAGCTTTCACATTCTGTACACAAACCCCAAGAAACATTCACACATCACCAGAACATAAATACATGTATCATAGTTATCATACAAAACAGATGCTGTGGCAACCAATTACCACCACCACCCACGCAGTCATTCAAATGCATTTAAACATATTACCCTTTGAGTATGCGATGAGACCGACCATACCCACCTCTCAAGCCCACAGAAGTTGAAGGTCTCATACCTAAGTGTACATACAGTATATGTAGATAAGGAAAGCAACTAACTGCGGATGGTTTTTGTTTGTTAGGAGTGGAAGATGGCCAGACAGTCAGAATGCCAGTTGGAAAGAAGGAGATCTTCATCACGTTCAGGGTGAGTATCTGCTTCGTCATCATCACAACTGTGTGACAAACCTAGGACAGAAATAAGTGAGCTCTCCAGGAATTGCATGGTCGGCTCCTTAATGGGATTGTCTCGTATGTCTTTGTGTGGACGAGTAAGAGCCACTGAGCTGTCTGAGCTCTTTGACTCCGAATTGAGACTCTGCAGATAAAGTGAGGTGAGCTACTTTTTGGTGCCACATGTGATTGATTGAAATTTGCCCTGGTTTTGGGATCCAGGTCCAGAAAAGTCCAGTGTTCAGGAGGGATGGTGCAGACATCCATTCTGACCTTTTTGTGTCTGTGGCACAAGCCATTTTGGGTGGAACGGCCAGAACACAGGGCCTTTATGAAACGCTCAACTTAGCGGTAAGCAGACACTGATGGTCCTGGTGGAAACATTTGTACCACATAATCACATCACATCAACAAAATACATAAAGGCAGCTAGACAGTTTTTATTTGATTGTTATTGTTGTTTTCCTGTTCTCAGATCCCTGCAGGCATCCAGACAGACCAGAGGGTCCGACTTGCAGGGAAGGGAATTGCCCGTGTCAGTGGCTATGGCTTTGGAGACCACTATGTCCATGTCAAAATAAAAGTACCCAAGTAAGACTCCACAGACAAACACACACATTGTTCATCTTTTTGCTCTTTTTATTCTCTGGAGACATGAAAGAGGCTTGTGATTCGAATGGTCTTCTGATAAAAACAAAAAGAAATGCTAAAATCACAAGGAATATTGAGAGCATGTGTAGATGACAGAAGTTGTTTTCCTGTGCAGGACACTGACTGACAGACAGAGGACTTTGCTAATGAGCTATGCAGAGGACGAGACGGAGGTGGAGGGGACGGTGAACGGTGTCACTGCCACCACCGCGGGTAAGAGGAAAATTCTCCCTGTTTGCCACTTTGCTTTTATCAAGAGATTAGCAGAGGGGACGGTGCAGTGTCAGTCTCTATCCAGATGGGGGCAGCAGAAGTAAGCAGTCTGATACAGGACTTGATCAAGCTGGCATGACAAGGGGGAAGCTGATTTGAAACACAAAAATCTTTTCTTTTTTTTTAACCATTACCAGCACACAGCTCCATCTACAACCATTTTCTTCTTACTTCTTTTCAAGGTAAAAGATCCTGGAACTGAGAGGCTCCGTTGTCAGGTCAGAGGGCAGAGACAAGGACAGCATTAAGCAAGGACAACGCCATTATAAAACAAGGGACAGAGGTGTGAAAAGGCCTCCATAGGTTCTCGATGGATCAGTAGGGGGTCTACCTACCATTACCTGCAGTGGATAAAGAAGAGGATTACCTGCTCTGTTCCTCTGCCACACAAGAGGATGTTCCACTGCACCAATTCCCTGTCCGCAAGAGGACCGTGAAAAGATGATGATAACAAAATCCATGCGCACAAAATAAAATATTGTATTCACAAGGACTACAAATACAAAACATTTTATTTAGGATGAAATCATTCTCCTGTATTTAATCCTTTTGTTCTGTGCTCTCTGGTTTTTGTTCTAACACCTGCGTGAATTTCTCCTAGAACTCTCAGCAGTCAGTCATTACAGCTTGAACATTGTCAGACTACATGTTTACTTTTGAGTTGCAAGAATTGGACAGTGTAGGGGTGTGTCTCCAGTGGTTATGTTGTTCTTCTCTCTGTGAAGGAAGACTCAACTGTGGAAATGTTAGGCTTTCCTCAACTATGAACACTGATGGCCCTGATCTCTGCCTCTTTTAACCCTTTGTTTTATGAGCAAGATATCACTTGGGAGATCTTATCCATAATTACATTTGTACATAGACGGTGTTAGATCAGATATGCAACAATGTGTCATATAGAGAAAAAAAATACTGTACAGCTATAATAAAGCTATGATCTGGGAAGAGCTCTGTTTTATATCAATGACTAAATTAACATTTACATTTGAGCATCTATGGTTCACCCAATTCAAACAATGAATTGCAACATGAACAACTACTGTCTGGACATTATAAACATAACATAAAACTGTTTTGTAAGGTTATTGTACACTGAACTGTACAAACTGTACAGCAATCCATCCAGGAAACAGGACTCATATATGGGTATCTAAGGCTAATTTTAAACAGTACTAATTGTTGATGCAGTTTTGGCAAAAGTCTGAACACCCTATGAATGAGATTCCTTCTACCAGAGTGTTTGTTCGAAGAAAATAAGCATGCAATGAAAATACATTTAAATTTGATTAACAAGACCAGACCAAATGATTCAGTTTCATTTCAGCATGAACAGAAAAACACATTTTATTTTACTATTGACAGCACAACATACTCCAGGGTTTTCATTCTCATTCAATGAGAGTACTCTAGTCAGTTACTAATAAAGCTTTGTTCAGTTAGATACACAAAGGGGTCAAGAGCAGGGGTTCAATGAAAATGCAAGAGAATTCAAAATCATCATCAATCAAGCACTCTTCTTCACGTTAATCTATGGTTTAATCAATAGCCAAACTGCTAACGCTCCTGAGATTCAAGTCAGTGTCTCTTCAGTATGTCTAAAAATACTGACACATCACACTGGTGTCATAAAATGTAAAATAAAACATGGACATGGAGCATACCAGGCAGTCCTTACGTTAGTCCTCAATACACAGCGCACTGTATTGCCATCTTACTGCAACATGAACCTGAGACTCTCAAAAAACGTAACATAACACTTAGGATGTTGTCATGGCTGTGATCAAACAGCTGCACCACAGCTGTTGTCCTGAAGTAGCTTCGCTAATACTAGGAATACTCCAAATTCCTACACAGTATGTGTGAATGTGTTGTGCAATAAACAGCATAGGAACCTGGTTGAAATGTCATTATCAGCAGGTTTCCTTTGGTACTCTGTGTCCAACAAGTCCAAGCAAAGGAGATAAAAAAGAAACAACTAGGAACAATAAAGCGATGTTAATAAAATGTCATTACTGTGGCAGGATAAATATTAGACTTATCTGCACAACAGTGCAGTTACACTGCATAAACACAGCACAAAAGAAATCTTCTTATTGATGTTGAAAAAAAGAGTTGTGCACTACTAAATTTCCCAGCATACCGTATGAGCAACGTGAGCACACATCTTAAGTGATGGTGCATAATGGTATATCCACAATAAATGGATACATAAACAAGAGCTGAGCTGATGAAGGACCTGTCTATTACATATTTACTGTTCATGTAGATGGACTACATGTCTATTAGAAAGGATGCACATATACCATCAATATTATAAAAAGACAATTTCCTTTTCAAACAGCTGCAACACTTTCATTTTTATATAGGCTCCTATGGCAGATAAAACTGAATCATAAGTCATTCATCTTGAATAGTTGATCTATGCATGTACATTGACAACAGTTTTTTTTTTATCTGTACAATATACCCTAGCACATAATTCTGACACATTGAAATAATACAGTTCAACATGCATCAGCAGACATTCAAATATCTGAAATACGCTTATTAGTCATACACTTGTCAAAGTGTAGGTGTGCTATATTTTGGAAAGAAAAGCTTTAGATTCCAATCAGCTGTCTCAGAGTACAAATGCACAAGCTCTCTTTAGGCCAAGTATGGACCATGAAAAGTGATAATGTATTTAAAAAATGCAACAACAAAGAATATAACCGCAGTGTCCTGTCTTTCCACATTATGTTTGGAACTGCAAACAATGTGTAAAGAAAAAAAAATACAGTATAAGGTGGAGCTTCCTAAGTTTACATTTACAAATAAACCACTGTTCCACTGTTGCATAATTAACTTATCTCAAACTCAAATTTATATTTGTTTTCAAAAACGAAAAAGGCCTCATTAAAAATCAGCACAGCCGCCTGCTCCAGTGTGCTGTTCTATTCATGCATAGTTGGTTTTACTATGTTTTTACTGATCTAACCATTTTTAACTTGTATCTGTGTATATGTCATTGTATAGCCATTTACAGTTTATAAATAGGCTACATCAAGTGGCCCCAGTCCTTGTCAATCTGGCTGTTTCATTTAAAGTTGGGAAAAAATGTCATTTCACAACATATTAGTTGTTCACACATTGTTGAGGTACAACCAAACACACTGGAAGGACACAGAATGGAGGGACGGTGCAAAAGAGGTAGAGATATAAAATCAAATTGGAGGAGCAATTGTTACATGGCGTAGCTTGATGAATGGATGGTTGACATGGTAATGATCCTACAGATCTTCTCAGAATTTAGATCCAAGTTTATTTACTATTTTCATCATTACCAAATGTGCAACATTAAATAAACTTGGACCCACAAACTATAAACTATGAAATGGTCTTCATCAAAATTTCTTGTCTCCTTACTGTCCTTCAATCTTACTTTTCCATCCCTCGCTCTCACGGCAGCAAAGGCTGGATCACATTAGATACCATGCAGCCAATCCAGCCAGAGCAGCAAACCAAGTGGCAAACAGGACCTGTCCTGTGGGGTGTCTGAGTATGGCCATGGCAAGTTGACAGGCGTATGCCGTTCCTCCTGATGCCGCTGGGAAAGAAAGACATAAAAAACAATCTTACACAACATCGCTTGAAAATGCCATTTATATAATATTTCCACTGGCACAATGCTTCAAATAGAATTATAACAACAACATACCCATTTTGGCAGCATAGTAGGGACATTTGCTGATATCACCACCCATTTCTCCATGGACGGGCATACCAGCATCTAAAACATCTTCCTGGATGGTTTTACCGATCTCTTCCAACTCTTCAAACACCTGCCGGTGCAAATATACGCATGGTTACATATACACTTATTTTTTGGACCTTGTTAATGGCTGAAATAATCAAACAGGAATGGTTAACACCTGAAATATACAAGTGTCATAATCATTAATTACACTGACAGTAGTCCCTCTCAAATGATGTTCAGTGGTTCTTAATTAAACTCATGTTAAAGCTATTAGAGATATTGTTACCACAGTATTAAATGTATGAAGAATTTTAGTAAATTATCAAAAAAGTTACATCAGGCGTGAAAAAACCTACAGAATGAAAATCCTCATTTGATCTCTTCATCATCCCCACCTGGGAACAGATCACCCACTGGTGTTTCCAAACATAGCTTCCATTTCTTTCTTTCTCTACCTTTCTAGTCTCCTGCCTTTATCCATTTCCTCTCACCTCCATGTTGAACTGGAAGGCCTTGACAGCTTCATCCACCAGCTTCTTCTTTGTTTCCGTGTCTAGATCCAGTTCATTCATCCGACTGCGGTACAGCTGCTTGAAAGCTTTGGCACTATGGATGGCATCAAACTGATAAAACTCCAGGCCCTCCCCTGTGGGAGGAAGCTTCAAGGCTCTCTGTGCCACCTTCTTCAGCACCTGGCCCCCAGATAGGTCCCCCATGTAACGGGTGTAGGCGTGGGCAACTAGCAGCACTGGGTCATCTTGCCCTACTTGGTGGATGCGGTCAACATATTGCTGGGTGGCTAGGGAGCAGCTGACCTGGCTCTGCCACTCTGGACCATAAAAATACTCAAGGTCACGAGCCAGAGCTTCATGGCGGTGCAGCTCTGTGGGAAAATAAAGGGGGGCAAAGTGGGGATGGTCCTTGTTCCTTTCAATCTCCTCCTCCATGGCTGTGTAGGTGTAGTAAAGTGCCACAGCACCGAGCTGAAGAAGCAAGAAAGGGAAGTTAGAAACTTAGCTTGTCTTGTTTTCCAAATTCTGCTTCTTTTTTTTTTACCCAATTATTTATCTACTAATCTCATTAGTTTATTAGGAAGGCACCGCATAACATCAAATTGTCAAAAATCTGTCTGATTATTTTCCAGAGTGACCTTGAAGAGCTCTTTACGGATGCGTCCCCTGAGGAAATCCTTCACAAACTGGGTGTTTTCAGCCTTTTCATGAACCTCTTTGGTTCCTGCTGCCAGCATCTCAGACAAATCCTCTGGACTGGGGAAAGAAAAAAAAACAGGAGGCATAATATGTGCTTGACAGAACCAGGGCAACACAACTATTCTTCAACGTTCTTCATGTTGTCCACTTTAGGGAGAGTAACATGAGATTTACCTGAGGTTGTCCTCTTTTTTGTCTTCATACACAGGCCCCGCTCCATTGGTCACACTCGTTGTTTCCATCCTCTCTGCTGACATTAGTGGTGTTCCCGTCTGCCAATTAATTCACCATAAAAATCATATCGCATTTGACATCATATGGCATAAATCATATTTAAGCCTATTCAAGTTTTACTGCAAAAAAAACTTTAAAAAAAACTTGTATTCCATTGGTACAGTTCTGAGGGGTATAGAAAATAGCACCTTGCGTAAGACAGTATACTGTATCCTAGCTGTGAGCTATATTGGTGTCCTTTGTTTACTAAAACTGTCTGTCACCCTAGCCATGATTGTGTAACTGTTTTTCAGCCTACACAAAGGAACAGCCTGCCATGTTCCCTGTGGTTCTAGAGGTGTGTACAACTGCATAGGACTTGTAGAACAAAACATCATGAAGAAGCAACTTATACATCAAATTATATGTAATTTCTAATATAAATCTTATCCAGAGGTATTGAGAAATGACATAAAGATACTGTTGATCAGACACAATGATATTAAATCGCGTTTTTCTTAATATTCATATTATTCATATCAGGAAACTTAATGCTTATAGCCACAATTAAGAAACACACAAAAAGTATGTAATAACCCTCACCAAAGTAGCAGCAGTGGAGTTGATACACCCCACTCGTGTTCAATGCAGATGTTGTCCCTGAGATGCTGATGTCAGTGGAGATGATGGTGGTGGTGGCGGTGGTGGTCAACGGAAAGATCCCTTCTGCCAGCTTATTCAGCTGCTTTAAGACTTTGACCTTATTTACTCTAACAGAAGATAAGGCAATGTCTGAGTGACAGCTGATACGGTCTGGCAGAGGCTGGCATGGTTTACACCGGCTCTAAACAACATTCAGCCTTGAACTACCGCAACACAGCCAAACAAAAAGCATCTCACGCAACACAACACAACACAACACAACACAGGCCCTCTGGTGTTTACCAGGAGTCCCACACAATAACTTGTAGATATAGCTAGCTAAAAGATGTATGATTTATGATTATTGGAAATTATTCAATTTAATTAAGCTCCAGATTCGTTCACAGTCTCGTGTCCCCTTTTATCGAGACAGGAAATAAACGTCTCTCTAATGACACCTGACGCTAACGTCCTTTAACTTGCTAGGAGCATCATTTTGACAATAACAGCTAACTTTACTAGCTAAGTTAGCTAACGGCTAGCTAGCGTTTCAACGGGCAAACAAACTCGTTCAGGAGTTGACGAGCAGTGTAACGCTGCATTACAGCATCGGCTCGTCTGGGCACCTAGAAAAAGCGGCTTAATATCGTCGCATTAAAAGACTTTGGCATTGTATTGACATTACGCACAACAAACCTTCACCCCACCACTCTGGTGTGCGCTCCGTGGAACTACAACCATGGACGTATACAGAGAACAAGCTAGAGGCCCAGGGCGGAACTGCACGTCCCGCTCCGCCCCCAGTCGGCTGCTCGGGGTCAGGTGCTCCTACAGAGAGTGCTGAGGACGCAAATTCACATCCGAGCACAACACAAAAGTTTCAAATTCTCGCGAAACAAGGAACAAAATTGAAACGCGACGCATTAATAAACGCAACTGCATTAAAATGCTGTAATTTGTCAAGAAATATGTAGACATTCGAATCGTTTTAAGCTAATTTATTCAAGGTTTAAGTCACATTTTACGTGGCCATACTGTTTTTACTTAACATACTTAGTGTTTTTAATGTGCATAAGAATTGTCTAGTAATTCCAAGCTGGTATATCATTCTTGAGTGTGGGTGTGTAATTTATTGGCTTTACAAATGATAGTAGCATGGTTTATTAAGATCAGTTGCATCAAGAAATTAAACATTCCTAATTTAGCCTTTTTAAATGGCTCATCAGTTAATATTTAGTGCCAACAATCGTCGTGTTTTTACTGTTCTCAACTGTCTGAGCAGATCATTAACAGATAGCAAAATGGGACAGATCATTGTTTTGTGCATTAGACTCATTTATCAACACAAGATTTACACCTACACCTTTAACAGATGTTTGTCTAGAGCCAGCCCCAAGTACAGAGACAGCCATAATCTATACCTCCCTAACCACAGTTGAACTGTAACACATTGGGCTGGCCATCTTGACCAAACAAAACAAGTTCCTCCTCATGTCATCCTGTTTACAACATGCTGTTGGAGCACTCTGGTGATCACAGATCATAGTTTAATAATGATTTTGCAGGGGTTTTGCGTACATATGATTCATGCATGCTGTTCATGAATTATGTAGTTTATTTGTTTGTGTTGCTGAGCAGATTTGTCCATCATTGCATGACTGAGTATAAAGTATGTTTGAATATCTATGAGGATATTGTTTGTGTCTAAGCATGCGTGTTCATATGCACATGGGAGACAGAGAGCGTGTGTATTGTATGTGTGTGTCTAATTCTCAGCCTCCCTAGTCTGGCAGCCAGTAGCATCAGATGTCTGGTTGGCGGGGCAGCTGGCTGCCCTCATCCCCTTCCCCTGTTACCCTGCTACTGTGACACAGGCGGCTGGTAGGAGATGAGCTAACAAGATGATTCATTTGTATCCAAGGGGGCTGGCAAGCTGTTGCAATTACATTAAATTGCTTTGGGAAGTGCCTCTGCCACTGATGCAGTTCAATAATGTGTGGGATTGGGACTTAAAAACTCAGGTGGGAGATGAATGAACAAAATTAATATCTTCTTAGACGCTGTGTTGTCAGTTTATTTTTTGTCTCATTTTACGAGAGCCATTAAAAACAACAAAACAAACACTATCATGCCTTTTTGACTTTTTTTTCTTTCATTTGTTTCTCTGGCATGCTGAGGACTCCACTTGTGGTGCCATTGTGCTTATGGCTTAGATTGCTTTCAAATACTCAATTTAAAACACTCACATTAACACTCATGGTCACTCATGGACATAGCAACAGGGATCTAGATATTAGTGTAATTTACAATGTTACATAATGCATCAAATCAACAACAGACTTACAGTTACTCATATCCTGTCTCTGCTTCCTCACAAGTTTTTTTATTAACAGGGTCTGGTGCTACATATTAAAACTTAAATTAATCTTATTGAAGTGGTATGATAAACAGTGCTCATTAGCATCGTCATTTTCAGACGGTAATTCAAATGATTCAGAGCCCACTATTAAACACGAGTCAAGGTAATGAGGAACATATTTAATGGGGGCTAAAGAATGATTTCTTTTTTTCTCATTCTTTTCTTTGGTCGTAACAGTGTCAGTGAACTACAACAACACAAAAACAAAGCCTTGAAAAAGAAGGTCACGGTACAAACGAATGTTGTGGCAACAACAAAGACGGTTTAGTATCTTTGGCAACAAGAACGGCCAATGTCTGTCTACATGCTTAGTAGCTTTCGCACTTCTCGCGAGAACTGCAACTGACGACTTCATTGCGGCGATAAAGCCAAAAAGTTTTGTATTGCTTGTTAATGTCCGTACCTCGTTGAATACGGCATTTAACTTGTTCGTGAATGTTAGACGAGTGTTATGGGGACAATGACCTTCTGGAAGAGTTACATACTGTTGTCCGTTTACTTTATTTGCTCTAGAAAAGAAATGTGACTTCCGCATCCGTCAATTTTGATTTCGCGGGTTAGCACGAAAGAGCTCGAGTCAAATTACGTTCTCATGGAGATACACGAACGTTTTGGCATTACCCCTAAACTTGAGATTTTGTTTTTGTGTTGTTTCGGCGGATAAATAAAGCCATCCAGACACAAGGATGTCTCTGCTGTCCGTGTTTGAGCAAGCTTTAAAGTCATGCAAAGCTGAACAACAGAAGATGGATGAAAGTATCCGGCTCCACAGAGAAATATTACAGACCTTGTAAGTACTGTACATCGGAATCATTTACCACACTGTATGCCGAGGAGCATAAACTCACAACTACTATACAAAGTTTTCTTTTGTTTTTTTTTTTACCGAAGAGGAATTACTTTCCGACTAGTACATGTATATATGTAATAGATGCTTTCATGTTTTATTAGCTCCATTCTCTGCTTCTCGTGATCTACCTTTCATGCAAACTGGTGCTAATGTACTCTGAAACTGACTGAATCACGGAAGCTAGAAGTAATAATTCACCCGTGTGCTGTTACTTGTCAAATAATAGTAAGTATTTATATTTAACAACTGTAGTTACCCATAAGTTGACTATTTTTGTTGGGCGCCTGTATCGGCGCTGTGGCTTAGTTGGTTAAAGCGCCTGTCTAGTAAACAGGAGATCCTGGGTTCGAATCCCAGCAGTGCCTTTTCTGCCCTCGACGAGCGTCCCACTCCTCAGTGAACACCGTAAGACCATACACGGCAGCAGCAGCAGCAGCTATAGATCAATAAGATCAATGAGCAAAAAGTCGGCTTTCTGACTAGTTACTGCTTAAATGTAGTTTTTTTGCAAGGCCCATTGTCCTGACAGATTTTATGTAGCACTGTCTGAAAGTGATTAGAAAGCTCACACAAATAATTCCATTCTCATAATGTTAATAATCAGTAAATCTACCATTTTTCTCAACGAACTGATTTGGTTCTATAGAATATCAGAAAAGTGTCAAATATCACTGTATCCCCAAGTTCTAGAATAAATAATAATGTCAGATTAGAGGGTTTTGTCTGATCCACAGTCCACAACCCAAACATTTTCAATTAAATATATTTTAGGATCAAATAATCAGGTTCCACCAACATTTGTCAATTTTTACTGATGAAAGACTCTTTAATCAATTATCAAAATAATTGCTGAATAAATTATTTTATCTTTTTTCATTGACTAATTCATTAATCTTTGCATCTTGTCACCATCAAGTAATAATATCCACCAAGATCATTGATAAGATTATTTTGTCAACTTAATATATAGTTGTTCTCAAGATAGAAACATTCAATTAAAGATTTTAAACTGTCATGTATTGATATCGTAAACCCACTATTAATACCTAAGATGTGCGATCATTATTTTTATTATATGGTGTTAGCTTTGCTTAATTTTTAATTGCTTAATTTTTTAATTTGTGTAGTCACATGGATTTCCTTTCCACAGCACACCACAACACAAGACAAGTTCTGACGAGTCTGAATGTGAAGATCCTGCTACTACAGGTATGTATATTAGTAATATAATTGTGTTATTCATGAGTGTTGTGAATCAACTGTGCATATTCATAAATTAATTATAATAAAAAAATGAAATAAAAATTATATTGACCAGTCCAAAAGAGGTTCTCTAACCATTTCATTGCTGCTATCTTCAGACACAAATACCTCACCAGGGGAGAAGGATGATATAGAATTGCTTGAGCGAGTGCTGGAGAAAGCCCTGTGGGTACGCACTGGCTCTGGAGCTTCTAAAAAGGACCCAGACAGAGACGAGCAATCTGGACCTCGAAAGGAACCAGGCACTTCAGTTGTCACATCAAAACATTTGACACAGTCAACTGCACCATCGAAAGGAAGTCTAACAACCATCAGGTCAACCTCTAAATCTGCCAGCCTTGACAGAAAACAGCACAAAAAAGCTGGATCTTCTTTATCCTCCTCACTAAGCACAAGACCCTCAGCTTGCAACAAACCTGGACTGTCCAAAACCACTAATAACAGAGGGACAATCCAGAAGCATCCTGCCTCATCAGCTGGTGCTGTGCATCACCAGACTGCAAGGAAATTGCAGCAAGCTGGTTTAGCATCTGCCTCTCTTTATTGCTCTAAAAAAAAGACTGTGAAGAGCAGCGTAGGGAGTGGTGAAGACCTGAGAAAGGCTGCAGCTATCTCCACACCTTCTTCAAATAGCACAGTGCCTTTCTCACACACAGACAAATCCAGAGCCCATAGGTTGCCTCAACACACTGAGTATGTTTTTACGTAACCAGACAACAATGATTTATCAATCTCAGTTGGAAAAAGGTGGGATTCTATAATAATTCGGTTTACCTTTGATTTATGTCAGGATACCTTCAGAGCAGATAACAAAGTGGAAATCTCTAAGAAGCAAACAAAACAGGTAACCAAAATCATTTAGATAGATATTCTTTATTGATCCCAAGCTGGGAAATTACAGTATAAATATTTTGCTAGTTTTATGGAAATGCTGCACTTTATTCCAGTTTTGCCTTAGCCAAGTTTCCATGTCTACATTATCTTTAGGTTGTGGGACAAGGTTATGGCTCTGCAAAGGAAACCTGTGCCTGGGAGGAGTCACTTCGTGGAGAGAATGAGAGCAACGGTATCCTTCCTTTTGCCCGTGAAACCCATGAAAATGTGCTGGAAAACCCCAGACAAGTTTTCCTGTTGTAATGTTGAGCTTGAGAACATAATAAGTTAGAATTCCATCCTTAGTAATATACCAGTGCCTTGCTGCATGATAATAATCTGAGTAATAGACTTTGATTACTCTGAACAGCTTGGATATCTAGTGTGCCGTCCTTGACCATGTTCCTGTCATCATTAGTTCCCCAAGGACTGGCCGTGTGGCAGCCCAGATCAGACCAGGGTTCTGGTCGATAGGCTGACTCACCAAGGGCATGACCTCATCCACCAGTATCGGACAACAGAGCTTCTGGCCAAGTTGACTTCAGGAGCAGCCACAGAGCAGGGTGAGTTACACATACAAACGCACACAATCAGGAGCGGAGGAATGCAGAGAAATAAAGTACTTTGATGACACAATTATGTGGGTGAGAAGATGATAATTTGGGAAGAAGCTGCTCAGGGAGTTGGCAGGAAGTGACTTTGAGAGAGCTATTTAAATTCATATGCGAGTGTTGAGCCTTTCCTCTGCCAGTGACACCCCACTGAGCATTTGAAAATTTTCTGTAATTGTAAAAATAAGAGTTACTACACACATGAGACTGATTAACAAAGTGCAGCTAAAGTAAACATCTCTAGCTGCAACAATTCTGGTTTTGTGACTGTACTTTTTAACTATTATTTAAATCTATGCAGGTGGTAAGAAAAACAAGTATGACTCCTACATGTCCCATGAGAGGCTGCAGATGACTTCAGAGCTCCATAACTTTGCAGACCAAGTGAAACAAGGTAGGAATCTTGTTTCACCATCATATAAGCTCTTCTTCTAAACTATACATTTCCTTTTAAACAAATTACATGTCCGTGTGACTGTTCATAAGCAGGAAAAAAAACACTGATTTATTCCAGCTCACAGACTTGCATAATGAAGAGAACATTGCTGGAAAAAACATGACCCCGTGTTTGACTCTGATTACCCAGCTGTGTTTAAATGATAATGTCTGGGTGTCAGGGTATCACTCACTCAGTAACGATAGTATGTAACATGTTAGAATTTCCATCACCTCCAGTGATGTAAGTATAATGAAGCTGAATGCCCAGAGATTTGCCATCGCACCGCTCAAATGTCTGTATCACCTCCAGGAGGGTGTTTTGTTTATGTTTACCAGCCACAGCTCCAGTGCAGCAAAACTAAAGCCAGTGTGAGAGATGTTTTTCCCATCATTTGTAACTCCATGTAATGAAGGGACCATATGCATCCAGTCTAGCACCTCACATCCAATATTAAATTAGTATTTTATTTCAGAGCTTTTTTATTTTCCAGGAAGGGCTTTGTCATTTTTTGCATTTTGACAGCATTTGAAATGTGATTGAGATGAATGTGGCGTGCTAATGAGCTAATGCAGCCTCTCCATCTTGGCATATGGAAAATGAAAACAGAGCTGCAGTGAAACCTCGGTGCCAGATCAGTACTTTCCTTGGCCTCAACAGATCCCCTTCCCTGTGACGGTGGGGTTTTAAAGCCGTCTATCCTGACGTGGCTAGGCAAGGGTCTAGCTATTTAAAGCTGAAGCAGCGAAGCAGAAAACGTTTTAGGGTACGGTTGCTCACGCTCACAGTCTAAAAATAACCGTATTTTCCGTTAGAGTGGGAAGCATGGGATCGATGGAGGCCAGAGGGAGGTTGTCTTTGCCTAACTGGAGCAACTAGTGTGTGGGAAGATGGGAGGATTGCACCCCTACCCCTGACTGTAACGTACACAACAGAGGCAGAGCTCCAAGAGCTGGAGAGGCTGAGGATGCAGGTGGCACTGCTGCAACAAGAGATTAACCTCGAGCAGGTACAGGCTGTATTCTTTGACCAGCTGATTGAATTATCCATTAAGTACATCATACACCTGATTGTAATCATCTGTGGAGTAGTACTCGTCAACTGCTAAGAAATGATGTGCTGACAGTCTTTTCTTCTATGTGACAGGCACTGTTGGACGCTCTGTCCCCTCAGCTCTCATCTATAGCGCCTGGGCCTGGATGTCCCAACGCCAGTGTGCTCAGAGACATGTACTCCTTGCTCGGTGAAGGAGGGGAGCATTTCCCTGCCATTGTTAAGGACTCTGAGCCTGATTGACCAGTTACCAGGGTTACCAGTTTATAAGTTACTCTGTCTTGCGGTATTTGCAGTAATTGCATACATAAGAACACCTCTTAGTATAATCCAGTCCAATGCAACACCACCATGACATTGTTCATAAAAATAATAGCTCAAAATTCACAAAAATAATATTATTCAAGGCACCATTATTTTGCATCTAAAGAGGTGTTCCTTGTAGTATATTCGTCTGCAAATCAAAGGTTTTGGTCATTACTGTGAAAAATCTGTGTGCTGTGACTTCATTTGTTCAGTATCTGATGCCAGGTAGCAACCTGACTGGCTGAAAAAAAACCAAGTTTGTGGTTTTAAATCATCTTTTGTTATTGTTATTTGTGATTTAATCACTGTCCTATGACAATCATATGGCTATAGCTATCTCCATAAACTGTTTGACATGGTGTATTTAGCTTCAGGGAAAGAAAATATTTTCAACCCATAAAGTAAGATTTAATCCAAGGCACCTAATTTGGAGAGACATGATTTTCACCGGAAAGAAATTACTTAAAAGTCTCGACAATGAATTTGTTTGTATGTCTATCTGCTATAAGATGATGATGCTCATTGTTTTATTGCCTCTATTTTCAGTTGATCTCATTAATATTTTGAATATTATAGTTTGTTTTACTTGTGGTTCAGTGCTATTTTGATGGTTGTATCATATTTAAATCAATATTTTTACTACATAACTCTTCATACTTAAGAGTGATACGTCATGGAAAAGCCTGCTCTAAAGGAGTCTTCCTGCAGGTGGCACCCATTTCACAGAAGAAGTAACCACAGAACTCACCAGCAGCTGACAAATGTTAACCACTTGTTTAGTTATTACTGCTGCATAAGTCATTTTTTGTCACCATAGTATTTCTCCATATGATGTATCCATTCCATTCTGGGCTTTCATAATCTGGCATACAGTGAATGATAGATAACACATATGGGGCCAATACTACCATGGTCTGTGAAAATTGGATGTCTTGTTTTTGCGCATCCCAAATGTGATGTGAGGGTGTATATGAGTTGCAGGAGGGCTTGGAGAGGCCGAAAAGGCTCGTGCCCACAGATGACGTGTGGATGGCACAGTCTGTGCCAGACTGGGCGACAGGTGGCGCTGGGTTCACACAGCAGGACGTGGGTGTTTGAGCCCTGCTACACCAGCCCTCATGGACACACAAATGCGGGCACACGCACACCCAAAGCTGGCTGAGTCACAGGGACAATGCTCTTGGGGGCCTGGCTCCCTGTATGCGACAAGCTGGAAATGGCATGTTTCCTTGGAGAAAAAGAGAGAATAAAAAGAATGTAAAAAGGAAAGGACTATTTCAGCCTCAGACTGTTTGTTACCTGCATCTTGAATAACAAGAGCACATGAATTCAAACATCTGCTCCTGACTTAACTGAGATGTACACACGTTCACAAGGCTTCACTGTTCCAACACCATCAGTTTCTCACTTCCTGTGGACTGTAGCCAAGTCATCTGTATAGGACTGTAGCAACATGCTGCAGGATCCTGGTCCACCCATACAGTCTTGGATCGGTCTGTGTGAAAGGAGTAAAGGAGGAGGCAGGGATGCATCCTTGAGATCACGTCAACACCACACAAAGGGTCCAGTGGGAGTGGCGCCTACGCAACTCAGCCTTCCTGTGACCTGCATACATCAGCTGCTGCCTGGTTCTGGCTGTCACCAACAGAGCTTTTCCACTCCCACCACCATGGCCTGGCCCTGCCCAGGTTATCCATGTCTCACGCCTTTGTCCCATATTTCTCACGCCTCTTTTTGCCTCAAAATGGAAGAGCCAAAGAAATTTGTACTTTCCATGGAAGAAACTTCATTCTCTTTTCCATGTCAGTACAGCTGTATGTCACACACACTCACAGAGAGTCACAGAGATGAATAGCCGTTTCTTTGTCATATACATTCTTTCTTACTTGATCACTTGTTTCACGCTTTTTATTTTCAGTTTTTTTTTTAGTCCACTAGAGCGCTTGGGTCCAAGAACAAATCCACAGAAACCGAACAGTGCTACCAAGAATCCACTTCTCCTTCCAGTGCTTATTACTCCTGAGCATCTCTTTTCACTTGCACCCAAGCCCTCACAAGCACATTCCTCACTTTCCCTTTTTTATACTAGTTTTTTCAACTGGACAGTTCCGATTCTTAACACAGTGTTTTTTAGTTAGGTGCTGCTGTAGGTTAATATTAATTTTCTCAACCATTCCACAAGTCAAAAGACAGCTTCCTCTGTTATGTTGTCTTTTCTGTGAAGGTACAGAATACAGTTGTCCTGTGCAGACAGAGGCATGCCAGGCATTTATATGAGAGCATTAAGCATCTCTTGATCTGATAATGGGTACCCTGTGGTCTTTAAAGAGCTACAGTCCTTTCATTTAATTCAAACGGGAAAAACCTGTTGCTAAGCTGAAGTCATGCGGGGGTTTTTATAAGTTGCTTTTAAACCCATAATCAAGACTTGTTGGTTGCTGTGCTGTCCTTCACCTCCATCTTTGCTCTTTTACGACCCAAGATGTCGTGGACTGTGGTCTAAATCTATTTTTGAGGGGGTATAACTTTCATGTATTTGAAAGAAGCCTGTTGTCACGCCTGTTGGACACACTTGAAACCTCAGTTTGTTTCTTCTATGTAATTGTGAGTATTTTCACATTTTAACTGCCATAGTCAATATTAAGTTCACAGTTTTCCATTTTCAAAGGAACTTGGAAAGCAAACAGATGATAAGATGTTGCCACAGTAAATCCAGTAGTGCCTGAAGATAAAAAACACAGACATTCAGCTCCGCTCCACACACTTTTATCCTTTCTAACACGGCTTTTCAGATTTGGGGGAGTAAGATTAGCAAGCTTAGGAGAAAGAGCTTTCCTGATTGATTTTCTTCGACCGTACTGAGGGATTAATTACTACTAGGTTGCTTTTCATTCAGAAAGGATTGGTACTAGCAGCATATGTGGGTGGGAAATCAGTGGGGGCTGTTTGAGTATCACGTGTGGGCATGCTCATTAGTATACTTACACTTCCATGATAGAATGAATGTTGTACTACAAATCAGTGTGTTAATGTGTCTGCTTGCACTTTAACAGGGGTCTGTGTGGGTGGTGGTAGGATTTCTGATTGATGTTGTTGTCCATGCAAGATCTGGTGGGGTGCAGCGGTATAGCACCATTACTGTGTAATAGCCATATGGAGGTAACACATCTGTGCCGTTACAGTGTGGGATGAAGCACCCTGCTTCCATGAAGTATACGGAAAAAATAGCTTTCCAGTCGGATGTGCTGAGGATTTCCAGACCACAGCAGGTTTCTTTATTACCCAGGGGAGGTTTTTATACTGTAGGAAAACAAAAAAACAACCACGACAATAAAAAAAAGAGACTGCAACTGGGAGGCAGTGATGGGGAGATGAAGGCAAGAGGGAGCAGTTAACTCTTCTCCCCTCCCCCTTCCTGTGCTACATCAACCCCTATTCTCCAAGCTTCAGTGTTTGACGTCACAGAAAATATGGCCAATCAGAGCACTTGGACTTCCCCATTTTTCCTCCCTTGCTCCTCCCCTTCTGGTCCTTTATATATCCCCCATCACTACGTTCAGCAGAGTGTACAATGTGCTGCCAGAGAGCCAACAGACAGTGTACAGAGAAAGAGCCAGAGAGGGAGGGAGAGAAGGAGAAAGTGTGAGTGGATTTCAGCGCTGACTTAGACGCCTTCATCTGACACGCTCCAGCCATTCCTGCTCCAGTCATTTCTCCGGACTCATTATAGACCTCCTTCTCCTTTCTCTCTCTCTCTCCCTGCCTTTGTCTTTTCTCTCTGTTTCTCCAGGCCAGAGCCGACTACAAGTGTGATTCAAGAGGCCAACACTGCAGCCTGGGTTCAGGATCCATCAGCCCACACCTTCAGGATGGGCTGTACAACAGGCCACCTGGCGTGCCAACCTCAGCCCCAGAACAACTCGGGGCAGGAGGGTCAGGCCCTGGAGGCTGGTGGTCCCAAAGTACCTGAGGTGCTCTCCTCTCTGGAGCGTCTGTCCCAGGCCACTGGAGGCATGGAGAAGTCCTGGTACCGCTGCATCTTCCCCTTTGGAATCATCTCTTTGGTCATTGGTGTAGCAGGAACAGGAGTGACCTACACCTATAATGACCTGCCACAGACTAAAGTGGTGTCAGTGGTGCTTCTTGGCATGGGTATTTTGCTGTTGTTGATGGCCACTGCCTGTTGGACTGCCCATAAGAAGAAGAGAAGGAAAAAGAAAGAAGGAGGTTCGTTTACCTCTGAGCAGTGTCCCCTGTGAAGCACATGGGGAAAACAGTTACAGGAACTTGAAAATAGAGACATACCCAGGGCCTTGGGCTCAAGGGCTGGCCTAAGAGGCCACAACTTCACCTCTTCCCTGTGCCAAATCCCCTCTATTCTTTATCAAAGTTTGGCTCAGCTCATGAAGAGGGCCGAGAAATCATAGAGAGTGGAAGGACAGATAAACAGGATGCTGAGGATCTGTTTAGTCTGTAAGGTTTGGACCATTTTGGATTGGCAAGGAGGAATCACCAATGCCTCTTTTATCATCAGACAGCAGGTGTCCAGTGTCAAAACAACCACAGAGGAGACACACACAAATATGCACTGCGCACTGCATGCATATTTACACGCACGAATACATGGCCCTCGCAGTCCTCACTCACATATGCACAAGCAGTCCCAGTGTGAGCTCGCGCAGACACCTAACACGCTATGCAGAGCTGCTGCCGGAGTCACTGCTGGTGTCACTAGGCACGTCAGTCGCAGCATTCCTCCTGCCAGGACAGGTGACTCTCCAAGAGGCCAGAAGTGGGCCAAAGACGGCAACCTGATACCCAGCTGAAAGAGCAACGCACCAGCGTCAGCGGCCAGCGTCATTCACTTGTCCTGTGACACCGCAGCAATGTGTTGGGGGCTTTTTTTACGCAATGGGAGAGTGGAACTTGAGTCCAGCAGGATCTTACTGGCATCTGTGTGGACGATGAGGCTGGAGAGGGCAGAGGACCTTCTGGAGAAATGGAAGGTTTTTGTCTGTGGTGAAAGAAAGATTCTGGTGAACTTTTAAGAAAGCAATGATTTGCACATATGGCCATGTCCATGTCAAGAAAGAGAATTGTTTGTTAAAGTAACACACTCTTCAAGGCCTTTTGTATCTTCAGGAGAGGAGTGTGGCACTGACTTTCTGCCTGACTGGTTGCCCTCCTGTCAATGTGCGAGCATTTACGCCCAGCCTTGTGTCTACGTGGGGCACCCCGACTCCACACGGGGCAGGCCAGGATTATTGAAGGACACTGCCCGAGGGGACATGCCACTGCAGGGACACTTTGGCTGATCCTGCTCCCCTGTGGCCCCTCCCCCTTGGTGCCTTGAGCAAGCACTCATGGAAAAAGGCTCTGTCACATTCAACCGTTTCCATCTGAACTCCTGACAGTTTCCCCCCTTGCTCTCTCTCTCTCTCTCTCTTCACCCCAACATCACTCTCCTTGTCCATCCCATATTCCATCCTACATCCCCATTTTGTTGCTTAATGCACCGGTAGTGTCTACAGCCACAATTTTACTTAAATGTGAGACCCACAAACATTTCATTTTCTCTCTGTTCCAAAGAAAGTGGATCATTTTTACAAGTTGAAAGGATATTTACTGAGAGCAAGTGGAAAATCCCTGTCTGTCTGAAAATATGGTACAAGGCTGTGCATTTTTGAATAGTGATTTCTGTTTGTGCTCTAAGTGACGCTGGGGTTTCCCTCTCCTATGCTTTTTCTTTCAGAGAGAGCTGGTGAATGTAGCTGCACTCAGCTCCACAGCTGTGAATAGGTGCTTTCTGTAGGCGTGTGGTCTCACAGGATGAGACACAAAGGCATTTTATTTTTGTCTTAAACATTCTTTTTCTGTCACTGAAGGTAATGTGCGATGGAAAACCACAGAAGGGGATTGTATATAAAGTGAAAGCCGTCTAGACCGGTAATCTCAATGTAAACGACTTTGGGCTAGCATTTCTTTACCTTTAATCACTATCATTGATCACTGTTTAATCAATTCTGGCTTCACCAGATTGGTGACGCTTGCTGCAGAGTAAAATGTGTCTATGCATTCAGGGGTAGCAGTTAGCACACAATGCCAAAGACTGTCCTGAAAGCCAGCTTGCCAATTACAAGGTTGCTATTGGCTGCCTGCTTCAATAGACATCCAGTGGATCAGACCATTCTCCCACCTTTTAGCAGCTCAGTGTGCACTTAGGTGTTCTGCTGCATACTGATTGTCAGCTGGTTAGTTTAAAGGGGAAGGAGGATGGAAATAAAGGTGGAGGACAAAAGCAGGGCCCAGAAAGTCATTCCTTTCACTGTTACAAGCCATCCCTGTGGTTAGATTGCAGTCAGCCACCATGAAGACAGCAGCACTGCTCTTAGGGAATATGACGCATCACTGGCAACAGCAGTAAAAATGATGAGTTAACTGGATGTGGGGGCTTTTGTGAGCCTTATTTCGAATGTCAAAACAGAAATACAGTAGATCTGTTGGTATTTGCAATCACTTCTATACCCAATAGCCACATCATTTTGTTTCAAAGCAGACATGAAAGAAAATGCTCATAAAGAGTATTTATGAGTATTTTTTTGTTTTATTTTTTTTGCTCAGTGCAGTGGTATCCTCTGGACAACGTGACAAGAGAGAAGCCCTGGGATTACATTACATTAGATTATTGCAGTGTCAACATAGCAGGCTGTCTCATTTTTTAATCTGTCTGTCTCTGTTATCTTCAGACCTGTTTACTTGGTTCAGTGTTTGTTGCAGTCAAGTGAGTGTAGATGGGCAGAGGTGGAACTGAACACTGACACTATCATTAAGCGTGAGCTGCCTCGTCACATACATGGTGTTTTCTTTTTCCTCAGAGAAAGATGTTTTGTGGCACAGTTGTCCGAAAGGCTGCAGGAAAGAAAGAGAGAGGAGTGAGAGGGTGAGAAACAGAGCAAGCAAAAAACACACAAGCAAAGTACACACACTGGTATTTACTTTTACTCTACCCTGAATTTTGGCTTGTCTATCGATGCAGTTTTCACATGTATAGTACACATTTTACCATGTAGCCCAATACACTGTGGTTGCATAGTTGTACTTGCTCATTTTCAAACCATATTGTTTCAGTGTGTTGTTACTAAAAAAAAATGATGTAAGGTGACCAGAATATGTTTGTCCGAGATGTGAAGTGATTTCCCTTCTGCCTTCTGAAACATAAAAGGGTAAGTCTACCTCTCTGCTGTGGGGGAAATATATCCCTCCCTAAATGCTGTTTGTCACTTCAGTGAGTGACACAAATTGTATTTGTTTGTGTGCTCTCTAATATTTGGTGCTGTATATACAACTATTTTATATTTGTACTGTATATTTCTACATATGTGTACATTTTAACTGCTGTATCTAATAAATGTTACATGAACACCTCGGTTTTTGATGTTCCAGTTTGTAGCCTACCTTGAGGAGACTTACTCTCCCAAATACAACAGATGGGGGTGGGAGAGTGAGGGGGGGTGGTGGTGCTGAGACGACAGTAAACTAACACTGTTTTGACTCTATTTTTGAATGGTGTGCACATTATATTGCAAATGCGACTGCATCTCCATTATTATTGAGCATAAAAAAACACCCATTTGCCTGATGAGAGCACCTCACTGTGCTTGAAATTTCGATGCTGTATATAGACACATTGCCATGTGCTGCCCTGCCAGCTTGGATAACTTAGTCAGATACCCAGTGACATGTGGGATGCTTTGGTTGTTCAGAAAACAACCAAAGCAGTGGCCATTGCCGAGCAGAACAAATGACACCCCCTACTGGCAAAGTTATAAAAGAGGCAAACTTCTCTCACAGTGACAAAGGCATTCTGCATGTTACTGACATGAATCTATGTCTGAGTGTGATGGGTAAAAGGGTAAAGAAAAAAAAAAGAAGCATGAACACATTTTATTTTCTGGTAACTTTGTTGGGAATCGGCTATGGGTGTGGAGGGAACAATGTTTAGGTCTGGGTAAAGGGTGGGGAGGCCAGCAGGGGCAAAGTGCAGATGGGGTGGAAGTGGTCAGTTGGATTGCTAGGGTCAGCAGAGATTACAGGAAACCAGATGGGAGCAACTCATCCGCCCTCCAATCTCCAGGACTTGGCTTCAGACCCAAGAGTTGTTTGGCTTTTATCATACTTTGAATTATACAAAACTGACATCAGTTTAATTTGCACCAGGCAGCAAAGCATGACATTATGAAGTCTGGATTTGAGCCGTACTGGGTTCTGATGACTATTTATCTTCTGTTCAAATTCCTGATCTAAATCTGTGTATTTGATGAATCATTGCCTGAAATTGGCTCCAAATCATACCTTTGTAGAAGGATGAAATTACATTTCAATTCTTCCTCAGCTATTACATCAGCTGGAGACAGGTGTAGATGGAAATCACACATGTCCGGCTTGATAGTCAAATTTAATGACAAACAAAATTAAGTTAAAATGAAGTCCAAATGCTGGTGTCATAATAAAAAATCAGTTGTGATGAGAAGCTATTGGATTTCTGGATGAGTAAGAGTAGGAGACATAACAGACAAAAAATAATAATTGCAAAAAGTTTCCTCTGTTCCCACATGATTCATCTCTTTAATTTCCCATCTTGTCTTCATTCGTCATCTGCTGTGTTGCTCTCTCTCTCTTTCTATCTCAAATGTCAGTGTTTCAGTGCACTAAACCATTTTTCCCCCTTCAAAATTATGTTCTGCTGTATGTTTCATTAATTAATACCTTGCTACATCAGCGGCAACTCTTATGAACAATGAACTGCTCAGGCATGTCACATCTTCTTCTCTGATCAAACTCAAAGACTTATGGGAGGCAGCATCTTTATAACGACACATCCTTTCAGTGAAATCATGCTGATAAATAATAGATGCTTGGACAGGAGAAATTACAGACTTGGACTTTATAATTTTATGAACACATGCAGTACGATTTTACTGAGTAATTATTTTCAATTTAGGTTAAATGCACCAAGCTTTTTCTTTTCCCTATAGACATTATTGACCACTTTGTATTTTACTGCCAAAATGGTTGCGAAGGGTTGGAGTTTCTATGGAAACAGTGACTGCATCCAATTGAGGATGTCACAGCCTCTGCCCCGTCTGAGGTCACTTGACTATGAGATAATTTGATCATCTAACACCTCCAGAGGGTCTCATGCTTCAACTGCCAGAGAGGAAATAGCAGACATTCTTTTTTTTTTATGTCCATTACACATATAATTTCACATCCATAGAAGAAGTCAATAAGCCTCAGTTGGCTTGTCCTTTTGAAATTGGTTATTGATGTGTAGAAATTACATAAAATGTCTTTAGATTGAACCTTAAAAAAATTCTACTATTCTTCTTATGGGCAACTATGGCTGAACACCAACATGTGTAGGTGATAATGAGAGCTGGTAATCAATAGACATTTACAAAGGAACAAAGATTACTTCTGGTAGTGTACTCTCTTCCATTCTGACCCTCCTCTAAAGACCTGCAAATGAGTGGACACTATTCAGCCATGAGAGCCATGTATTTATTCCCAATGGGGATCCAACACAATGGTCTAATCATCATGCCATTTCCTCAAAGGCAGCTGCGTCACAGGCTGGAACAAATTTGTTTCTTTATGCATTTACGTCGCTGCATGGAACATATTGATGAATTGATAAGCTTTGTATGTGTGTGTGTGTTTGTGCATGAGAGAGAAAGAGACAGACAGAGAGAGAGAGAGAGAGACAGACAGACAGAGAGAGATGGCCAAAAGGACACAGCACCCAATATAATGATATACACAGGACACATCAATAATTTAAGCTGGTTTACTAAACCAGGGGTCCATTCTTTGTACATAACCTTTATACTTACTTACATTTATTTTGGGCTTCTTTTTATTTTCCTATAACCCTATGGGGCCCATTGTAATTTAACGTGTGCTTCCTTGGCTCTGTGTCTTGTGGCACAATGGTTAATGTCGATAGATAGATAGATAGATAGATAGATAGATAGATAGATAGATAGATAGATAGATAGATAGATAGATAGAATTACTTTATTAATCCCAAAGGGAAATTCATTTGTCTGTCAGCTCATCTACCATTTGCAGAAGAATTAAAAAGTCTGATGGCTGTGGGTATAAAAGATCTTCATGACTAATAAATGAACAACTACTTAATTAATCAAGTATGGAAACTGTGAAATGATTCTTGTTCTTTTCGAGCTTTCTATACCATCATATAAAAATGAATTCCAGTATACACACCGTGTTATCAAACTTAATTCTTTGTCAGCCAATATATACTTAGGCCGGACACAAGACGAACCACTTTTAATTATTGATGTAGCACAAGGACCCAGTTTTCAAAGCGGTTTCTCTGCTTGTTACCTGGTAGTCTGTGACTGTGCCTGTCTCTTTAAACGGGTTACCTTTAAACTTTATTTTCTGCTCTACTACATGTCCCACAATGCACAGTAAATAGATGGTTCTGTGGACGTACTTCAGGTCAACCAATCATATGCATTCGCTGGCGAGCGCGTACTTCGAAATTGCGTCACGTTGTCCAATGATCTTCTTACATTTTACAGTTTATAAAATTCGACCAATTGGCGCCACTAATGCTCACGCTGACCAATCAAAAGAGCACTGTGGGATAGATGGGCGGCAACATGCTCGACCAATCAGATTGATTATACAGAGTTTAAACGGTGAAAGCGGGCGGTCCTAAAGTAGCTGTGGGCGGGTCGAATGAGTGGAGACGCGTGCTTGAATTTGAATTCAAGCTAGTAGTAAGAACTTGTTAAGCTATCAGTCAACTTCTACGGCACAACAGAGACAGTGAGCTATACTGTAACTCTGTCTAGCTTAATACCTGGTAAAATAGTTTGAAAGTTTGTATGCAAGTAATAGTATCGTTAGTATCGCCGCAACGTTGAAAACAGTGCTCGGTGTTGTAGCTAACGTTACAGGCATCACTGCTTAAAGAGACATCACTGTACTTGCAATGAAAGCGGGCGGTAAGTAACTTAAACTTACTTTTCTTCTTTTTTTGCCAGAAATATAGTCATGACTCGATGTAAAGTGAGTGTTTGTGGGTCTGTGATAAAGTTTTGCAGTTTGACAGAGTTAGCACCGGTAACTAGCTACTAGCCAGCAGAAACGTTAGTCGGTGTAGCCATGGATTCATCCTGTAAGTTACAGTAGTTTCAAATGGATGTTGGCAATATTCGTATAAAACGTGTCCGACTGGCCTTTTTATGGCGTTTTTGGCGATTAAAGACTATAATATAATTTTCAACTTATTGAAACTAGGTCGTAACTTATTGTTAGTTGTATCTGAACCACGGGAGGGAAATTTGGGCGCTCACTTGGTTTGACTTCCCAGTCAGATATCCTCAACAACTCCGTCGGTAGAAAGTTATTACAAGAGCTCGAAATAAACTATTATGAGGTTGTATAGTTAATTTAACACGTCCGGGGAAATGAGCTCTCCACGAAACCCAGCGTTTCAGTATTTAAACAGAATAGACCACTCGGAGACAGCTTCATTTGCGTTAGTCGTTTTCAGTGTGGAGCCATACTCTTCATCATGGTGTGCCTCCCAACCAGCTAACATACAGGATGCTGGCCTACTTTTAATTGAACTGCAAATATTGACATTTTTGTGTGAATTAGTTTGCCAGGCCCGCACTAAGCTGTGAAATACTTTTGTGCTTGTGTGTATGTGCACTAAAGCTCTGCTTGCCTATTTGCTGTTTGATGGTCTGAATAAGAGAATCATATTCAAAATGGAAAACTGCTTGTTGAAAATATATATGAAACTTCAAACCATGATCCCATCTTCTTTCAGTAGTCCACTGCCGTTGTTCAAAATGCTACTCGATTCCAGCACGAAAGCGGGTCAGAAAGCGGACATCAGCCCTGACTTTGCTGTCTCTACCTGAAGAGGTGCTCCTGTGTGTGCTCCAATGCCTCTCTGCAGAGGACCTGCTGTCTGTCCGAGCAGTGAGTGAACATACTGTACATACTAACAGTCTTACTCAACCTCTGTCATGTGTGCAGTGCCAGATTTGTTCTGGTTCAGATTCTTAGGACCAGTTGATGCAGTTGATCAGATGACCCTTTTGTTTTAGGACTAATTGTCTTAACATCTGTTAAAGGTTCACTCCCAGCTGCGGGACATTGTTGACAACCACTCCAGTGTATGGGCCAGGGTCAGTTTCAGGGACACATGGCCATCTCCCAACACCTTATGGTTATTTGAGAGGTAAGGTGATTTTTGTCAAAATCCAAAAAGGGAAGAAATGTCTATTGTTTTCTTCCCCCACTTAATCTAAAGTGTTTATCTCTCCCTCCTCCCCCAGGGCTGCTGAGAAAGGGAATTTTGAAGCTGCTGTGAAGCTTGGAATTGCTTATTTGTACAATGAAGGACGTAAGTTTAACTGCCCACTACTTCCTTATTTGCTATTTACCTCCTTTACATATGTGGGTTGATTTTCTTTTAGTATATGTAACATCTCTTAAAAAAAAAAAAGAAGCACCAGGCCAAATTGCATTTTTGATGAATGAAGTGATTACAGCTCTTCATTTTTACTTTATCTCCATCAGCGTTGTTGAGTGATGAGGGACGAGCGGATGTATGTGGTCGTAAGGCCTCCCACTTCTTCAGCATGGCAGAGAGCCTGCGCTCTCCTACAGCAGATCCCTTCATCTGGGTGTTCATCCGTCCGCCGTGGTCACCCACTGGCAGCTGCTGCAAGGCAGTGGTGTTTGACCGTCTCAAGGCAGAGTGTGACAGCAACGTGGTATGTTTTGCTTCTGATTTAGAGGAGAGGTAGCCATGAATTTTGAAAAAATATCAGATGTAAATACTTCAGGAAATTTGGATTTCCTTCTTTTCTCTTACCATTGAATATTTCAAGTGCTCATCAGTGTATTTTTCTCTTGTCACTATAGGAAAAAAAGGGGCCCCTGTTGCACTGTTTGGCCAGAGTTTTGCATCTGTTTGAAGTGAGTATGAAAAGGAGACTGAATCTGACTTTCTGGGTGTGGTTAGCTCAGTTTCAGTTAGCCTCTAATCAAGTGTATATCTTTGTCACAGAGGTTTGTCTGATTAGTTATGACTTGCATTGATTGGATAATTGTTTTCTTCTGTCTTCATGTAACAGTTTACCACTTGCTTTACCTCACCTGTTGAATCTTGTCACTTGCTCCTCTGGTGTGCTTCATTATTTAACAGTATGGCAAATGATTTGGCGCTGCTTAAAAGGAACTTGGATTTGTTTTGCTGAATCTTAAAACATGCCTTTATGTGTCAGTGAGGAGACAATGACAGCTCAGTTTATGTAAGGTCTGTAATCCTGTGCCTTCTTCCAGGAGGATGAAAGATGCTCAGATGCCATATCCATGTTGGAGGAGTCTTCGCAGGCTGGCTGTCTACAGAGCTCCTACCTGTTGTGGGAACACAACCGTAAAACAGCTGTGAGTCTAAATTTCCCATTTTTGCATCTTTCTTAAAGTTGCTCCTAGAAACATTGACAGTAATGATGAATGCCACTATCTTCATTTAAAACTTCAAAAACATATACGTTTCTCTATGGTGTTTAAAACTAAAATTAACTGATGAAAGGCTTTTATGAGAATATCAATATTTTGGGGGTAATTCATTTTCAGATGGCTGATCCAGGAAGGTACCTCCAGTGTGTCCGAACTCTCAGGGACTATGCTGGCAAAGGATGCTGGGAAGCACAGGTGTGTGACCAAAGACAGGTTATCATCTTGAGCTAGTGAAAGAGTTAATTTAATGTCTCAAGATGGCCCTCTGTCTGCTGCAGCTTTATTCTCCATTGGTTATTCACAAAAAATGTAAAGACAAGAAAGACAAAGCATTTGTCTTTTGACAGCCTTTCATGCTCCATGTTTTTCTTTCAATTCTCTTTTTAAAATTTCCCACTCCCACACATTTGTCCACAGTTGCAAGTGTTATGAGGCAGTGTCGAGAGGTCTTGACAGTTGTTGACATCCCTTTATCCCTTCTCCATCATCTTTTTAAGCCAAAGCTACACCACAGAATCACAAGAAATATGACTCATCCAAGTCACAAGATCTGTAATTACAGAAGCAACTAAGGCAATACTCGACCGTTGTTTGTTTTGTGAGTGAATCAGTTCATGAAGCTGTCAAGTCATTTTAAGCTTCCTTTTTTCAAAGTTTGTCTTTTTCTTTCCCCAGCTCGTTCTGGCCAAAGTGTGCAGCAATGGAAATCCATTGGGTTTGGAGGCAAAGGCCTGCTCTGACTTAGTGGCCCAACTCTT
Organism: Selene dorsalis; assembly: GCA_900303245.1. Taxonomy (NCBI): domain Eukaryota; kingdom Metazoa; phylum Chordata; class Actinopteri; order Carangiformes; family Carangidae; genus Selene; species Selene dorsalis. The sequence goes on from OMNW01021016.1 coordinate 88,582, forward strand.
CAGTTCCTCCAACCTGGCTTCACAGCACTGCTCTCAGGGCTTGCTCAGACGAGGCATCAAGGACACCATGAGGTAGACAGGAACAGAAACTCTGCCATTATCAGTCTGTTGCTGAATAATATCTTTGTAGACAATTGGATATTCTTATTGGAGTCATTGTGATGACTCACTGTGTTTTGATTAGCTTTTTTTGATTAGCTTTTTTAATGACATTACTAAAGAGAAGATGATATCTATTTTCATACATATGATCTTCAATTTCAACTTGTCTCCTCTTTCTGCCCCTGTAGGTACATCCTTGTGGATTGGCTTGTGGAGGTGACCACCATGAAGGACTTCTCTAGCTTGACGCTGCATGTGACAGTGGGGTGCGTGGACCGCTACCTGGCTCTTCGCTCTGTCCCGAAGGCTCGCCTTCAGTTATTGGGCATCGCCTGCATGGTAGTTTGCACACGGTAAGAGTTTTGAATTCTCGGCAGCATTCAGGTTGGAAGATGATTGAATACCGATTTAGGGATAGTGTACCAGTTTTGAAGCTGGAGGATTTTCAGGGCTTTTGGGATGGACACCCAACAGCATGAAACAAAAATGATGCCAATTAAAATGCTTCCTTTTTTATACTTAGCTTTAAAATGTTTGGTTCTGTTTTTTCTTTTCTTTTCAGATATATCAGTAAAGAAATCCTAACCATACGTGAAGCTGTTTGGCTCACTGATAACACCTACAAATATGAGGACCTGGTCCGGATGATGGGAGAGGTTGTCTCTGTGCTGGAGGGAAAGATCAGGGTGAGTAGATGAAATTCTCCTCTGTGGCAACATGTATGCCTCATGAGGCCAAATCATCTTTCGGGGAATCCAAGCACTGAATTTGAACATTACCAATGCTCATTTTATGTGCTTCCCTTTTAGAGCCCCACACTGCTGGACTATGGGGAAGTGCTGCTGTCTCTACTTCCTTTGGAGAGGCGGACCACTCACCTGTTTAGCTACATCTGTGAGCTATCACTGCTCTACTCTGCTCTCACCACACCACCACCTGCTAAACTGGCCTGTGCTGCTCTTTTGCTCACACGAGCACTCCATCACTATGGTAATAACAACATCCTGGACACGTCAGTTTGAAAAGATCCCTCATGTCCTCCTTGTAACTCATCAATCATGTAAATGTTTTCAAACATAGAATTTACAATTTTCATTGAGTGTAAAGTTTATGTTCATTTTGACTTATGTCTGTGGTCTCTCTCTCTGCAGCTCCTCTCTGGCCCAGTCAGTTAGCTGACTACACAGGGTTTTCCAAGCAAGACCTGGTCTCCCTTTCTGTGCTGCTTTATGTCAAGTGGTAAGTTTCTTACAGTGCGTGTGTGTGTGTGTGTTTTTTTGTTTTGTTTTTTTTACTGTATTTGGAAGCCAAGCAATTTATTTTTCTCATCCTCATCAGCCAGTCCATCTGGTCAAGGTTGTGGATATACATGGACAGAGCATACATGCTGTTTCTTTTTCATTGATTCACTTCAAGTAAAATAATCAGCAATGAGCACACCGGTTGTTTCAAAAAAATCAAAATTACTTTGACCTATTGACCTGTGTTTCTTTGGTAAATTATAGGTCCATTAGCTGCATTTTGAGATTGTATAGCCTGTATTGAAAAGGAGATGATTGTAAAACACTTCAAGATCAAATCTGACTCAAAATATCCATTCAGTTTATAAAAACTACTAGCCATTCCTGTGAAGAGAAGTTGTTGAACTGCCTGTCTAGACACGATCCCTCCCCTTTTTTGTCAACTCACAACCTCTCATTAAAGGCTACATATTTTATACATTGTTGATTTCCATTAAGGAAACAACATAAATACAGAAACATACTCAGTAGTTTACAAAAAGTACTGATTATTGGTTTCATTTATTCAAACAGTACATGTGTATTGTTACTCTAAGCTAAAGAAATGCCACTGAAAACATTGGACTTCATTGATTTGTAACTCAACCTTTGCTCTCACACGACTTCACTGTGCTTTCCTCCATGAATAGACATGTAAAAACTGAATGATTGATGTGTCTGGCTGTTTTCAGTATGCTCATGTTAGACTGTATATGTCTGATAACTAAGAAAATGGATAACCACTAAGGGTTCAAAGCAAGCATGAAGTGCAGAGAGCTGCAGGCTTATGAAAGACAGAAGAAGGCATTTGTGTGTAACCATCAGTGAGTCACCAACTGAATCACAAACGTGCCTCAGGTTAGGTCACTTTGGTAGGTGAGCGTCGTATTGACAAACTGTAATTCACAAATGGACAAGTAACAAGATTTGTCCCCAAGAGTTGATTATAGAGATACAGCAAGCAAAGTGGATCAAACTCTTCTTCTCATCTTTTCCTTCCAACCATCTCATCCCCACTTCCTCCTTTTTTTCCCTCTCTTCAGTTTCAGTCAAGATGTTCCCAAAGACTACAGGCATGTGTCTCTCACTGGAGTGAAGCAGCGGTTTGAAGATGACTCCTACCAGAACATCAGCAAAGAAAAGGTACATGATTTTTTTTCACATGCAGGCAACAGAAAAGGGCTTCTCTGGAAATGGATTTTATGTGAATCTAACTGGTCCCTAACTTTATTTTATGATCTCAACAAGGTGATGGATTTTAAAGAACTGTGTCAGATCTTGGAGATTCCTGAGGTTGAGCCTCAGATGGAGCCTCCCAGCCCCACTGGTCAACCAGCAGACATTCACACCTTCCTCGCCTCTCCATCCAGCACCAACAAGAGGTAAGCCAGTAAATGTACCCTAATATAGAATTTATTTATTGTTGAGTGGGGTTGTACAAATATTCAGATTTTAGTGTTACACTTGTTAAATCCGATTATAGTATAGCATAGTATAACATTTCATAGATTATATTCATATACTACACACCTGGCTTTGCAGCACATGCTGGACATAATCAATAGAACCTTTGTATTTCAGACATGACTTGAGACGTACAAAGATTTCAGTTATAAGAATCAACTCATTAGCAAAGTGGCCCACTCCCCCAGCTTCTACTCTTGCAATTTAAGCAGTTCTTTATCCTTGCTGTGACAAAGATTTGTGTGTCCAGAGGGGGTTTGTTTGTGCCATCTGTGAGATGCCCCAGTGACTCTGTAACTAACTCACTGCTTGTCCATTCTCTCCCAAGGAGACGTGATGACAGTATGCAGGCCCACAGAGCCAGCTTTGTGGCCACGCCCACAGCAGAGCTGTCCAATCAGGAGGAGACACTGGTAGGCGACATCCTGGACTGGAGCTTGGACACTTCCTGTTCCGGTTATGAGGGGGACCAGGAGGAAGAGAGCGAGGGAGAGAAAGATGGTGATTGTAAGTGTTGACAAAAGAGATGGGAAAAGTGGCCGACCACAGTTATTCCACTGTGACTACACACACATATGACCTAATCCATACATTGAGGAGAATGATACATGAGTCAGTCTTCTGGTAGAGCATTGCGTGACTAAGAATGACTCAGCAGTTTCAATGTCCAGCATAGTACCTGAATTTAAGCCTTATTATCATGCAAACATTGTTATGGACAAATGTGGATGGATGATAGCTGTACGGACTGTGTTGCTAACTGTAGTTTAAGAATGACTCATTGTTATAACTGGCTTCTCTTGTCTTCCAATAGCATCAATGATATCTGTGGAACTGCAGCCGCTAACTGATGCAGACAGAAGACTAGAGCACTGCAGGGCCCTTTCCAGTGATGAAGACAGCTTCTGTGAAGCGGAAAGGGAGATGAACAAGGATTACCAGGGAAAGGAACCGCTTTCCTTCTCTACAGACCTTCACAGTTCAGGATACTCCTCTGTCCTCTGTGCAAGCCCTTCATCCACGTGCTCCTCGTCATCTCTATTGCCTTGCATGTTCAAGACCTTTACCACTTCCGTGGGTGCAGCCTCCGCTAATGCCCAGCCAGGCTTCCGCCTTTTGGTGCCAATGCAGAGGCCCCGGGGGACCTCCAGCAAACAAGTGAAGAGGAAGAACTCAGCAGCACATAGTGGAGGTGAGGTGGAGATGGAGGAAGAGGAGAACAGGGAAGAGGACAAGTATTCTACCAGTGTGGGGTTTCTGAGCCTATAGACAGTGGTTATTGTAATGGCCCCAGGCTGTTCACAGGCCACCTGCTCAGTCTTGAACCTCCAGCACTTTCCTTCAATTCTCCATGCTGTTCCTCACCCCCATTCTGCACTGGTCCGTCATTTGACGGAAGATCAAGAAGCTTTGAGGTTTCAGACAAGTAAGGGAAATGGATATATAAATATGAATTGCCTAGAAACTTGCCTTTCTATCACATTGCATTTCATTTACATGTTTACAGGTATGGAGTAAAATACCTCCCATGAACCTAGACTCAGTCAGCTCTCAAACCACTGGAACATAACTTGACTTTCCTCAGGACCCTGGTACAATCGTTGCCATTTCTGTTGTTTTACAGGCTTCTACAACAACCTATCTCAGATCATGTTGGATAGTTGTGAAGAACCTCATGGACTTGTTATGACCATATTTTCAAAACACAGCTACCATGTTATTGTGATTGTTTTGGTTATCATAGTCTCTGATATGCACTGTCTATACAAGAATCTATATTGTATTTGATGAATGTCATCAATAAGTGACTACTCTGTCATAGTCATCGTTGATGAGAATGTGTATCTGGAGCCTTAAAAAAAATGATTGTATTCATTCTTGTTCAGTTTTGTCCTATGTTCTACATGTGTTTGCCAAAGGTACTGTGGTGTCATTTGTGTTTTCAGGACCATCTACTCCAAAAGAAACAGAGCTGTGAAATGAGTCTTTTAGTTGTCTGCATCTTCTCTAGTCTTGTACATGTACACCAGTTGTGCTGTTCAGTATTCTTGATCATTGTGTAAACCTGGAGCACACTAATCCCATCAGGAGCACCAGTCCAATATTAAGATGTTGCCTGTTGAGATATTGACACTTTGTCCAATAACGTGTGCTTTTAATGGGACTAGCCAATAATCACTGGCTGGTTGACTGTTGTACACACTTCATCATATTTCCCAAGTGTTTGGTGCGTCACTCATTAATTTATCAACTCTGAAGCAACGAGCCACGTGATGCGACAGAAAATTCTTAACATGCCGATAACTTGTACTTTACCCAGTTTTCAACCCATCTGAATTAGGTCTAGCACTTTTATCGTCACAGGAGGAGTACAATTCAATGAAATGTGACCATTTTATGCTTGAACAATCAATACTAAAGTATTCTTGAATGGATTTGTTTTGCCTCTGTGGAGAGAAGTGGAAGCTCAGACACTAAAGGAAAATTATTACTTGATGGGATTTTTAAAGTATTTTATACCTCCTTCAGGACATGGAGTATTCAGTCTCTAAATGATTGTGACTGACTATAAATGCATTTTTAACTGTTACTCCAGACTGGTTATCGCCTGTGTTTTATAAATGTACATAGTATTATATGTATAGATAGATAAAGAACATGCCACTACTACTTGAAATTGTATTTGCTTCATTCCAAAAAGGCAGTGTTTGTTGTGAAATGTCTGTTTTTTCTACAGTACAGTGTTTCCTCATTAGACCTGTGATGTGAATGTCATTTTTGTATTGAGTTCAAGTAAAAAAATCCATCATACATTTTTTGTTGGTGTTATTCTTCATGCCTGTGCCACTATGTGGATAAAGTTAAATTTATAATACTTTTACTCCAAATTGTTCCATGTTCAATTTCAGAAAGACTGGGTTTGGAAAAAAGAAGCTCATGAAGTTTCACATTATCATCTTCCCAATAAAGCTGTTATTTCTTGGATCATGAGAATCTCAAGTGGAAAAAGGGAAGAAATCTAGTAAAATTTGTTAGACAAAGTACTAGCCTGTGTATTATATTGCAGCAGTGGCTGATTGCATAACAAGAATGCTTTATACATTTTTTTCTGTGGTAAAAGAAGAAAAAACAAACCTCACCAGGCAAGACTGCCATTTTTTTGTTGGAGCTGGTATATCTTACTGAGGTTATCCATGGCATTACACTGTTAATAAAGTGTTTTGACAACTAATTTACTAATAATGATGCAGAAAACAATAAATTGTGATCGGGTCACTGCACTGAATAGCAAGCTGTTTTTCTTGGACCCCAAGAATCTCAACCAACAATACAAGGAAAGCATATTTCTTGGACAAAAAATTGAGTTGCACTATGTAATCCTTTGGTTTGGAGACTGAAGGTGAGCTCAAAGGCTCATCGAAAACCAGGTAACACCGTTCACAAGAGCTGTAGCAAGAATTCCAGACACTGAGTTGGCTGCAAGTTTTTTTTCTCTCTTTTTCTTTAAATGGAGCAGTTCTCTCCATAAATCTCCTCTGAAATGCTGCTTATAAATTCAACACAGTTGACAAATATTTAACCAACTGCCCCAGATTCTTATGATTTCTCTATAATTACTGGACCACATGGACTAAATAATGTCTTAAAGCCCTCTCTCTGCCTTGTGGAGAGGCTTTAAATATTTAAAAAAACAGGACCAGTATTTTCTGCAATAAAGGCTATTCCTATTAAATGAAGTAACAGGATTGTTTGTTTAATGAAAAGTTTAACCAGCATCTCTTGACCTAAAGGCACACTTCTTTGTTTGTGTTCAAGCTTAACCTGTTCCTCCAATGTAGAAAATAAAAATAATAAAAGACCACAATTTTACTACCGGTACAAATTGAGCCACAATGAGGCACAACGTAAAACAAATAAAAAATAAATATTGCTATATACTATATTGTATCTTTCCTGCCGCTGCGGCCGTCCAGCCCAGGTGTTGGGGTCACATGACAGATCCAGCGGAGTCACGTGACGCGTTTTGTTGACGGTTGTCCCTACATTTTGCGATGAATACACGGGCTAATCCCGCAGCAGGTGCAATGTCATCTCGCTAGCAGGCACAAAACTGGACTCGAGGACAAAGACCTGCACCGGGCAACAGACGTCCTCGGCTTGACTAATGTCCAACCGAGCCTCGGTGCTGTCGGTAAAGGAAGAAGCCCCGCTGTGATGCTTTTCTCAGCGGTTTAGGACAAAAAGGGAGGAACTGTTTTCACCTCGACAGGAAAAAGGGGGGATCGGAGCTTGTGAAGCTCATGCGCCGAAACCATCTTTTTTTGAGGTAATTTGAAACATTTACTTGACAAAGGGTTACTGGGTCGTTTCGTCGAAGACCTCAGACTGTGAGTCAGCACATTGTTTTTCTGACAAATAAAAAAAAAATTCCATGATTAGCATTCACCAGAATCCGTGGGGATCGACGAGCAGGTCGATTGTCCAATCAAGAGGTTCGGAAGCCTGCGTTAGGCCAATCAAAGACGAGAAAAGGCAGGTCCCGGTTAATAAGGAAAACATTCACGTCCGCGTTTTATTCGCAAAAAAAACAACAACAACAAAAAAACAAAAAAACAGCAACGTGCCAACAGAGAAACGGTGGCTTTAACGTGTAGCCACTGGTCTTCTGAATTCAATTAATCTGATGATATTAACGTGAAATGACCCGCTGTATATCGTCACCCATATCGTAGCCACTTAAAGATGAATGGCGTTAGTGTGAAATTCAGACTTTCTCGACAGAACCTGTTTTGTTGCATGTATGAAACTGCTGCGCGGTGATACAGTCAACTGAGGCCATCATGAGACTCCCATGAGGTAATCCTGGCTGTTGTAGCTTTAACAGTTTATATTCATTGATCGCTCTATGTGCTCTGTATCTATGTGACTTATCAATATTAGCAAAAGGCTCAATAATTTGTTGTCGGTGTTTGCCGACTGTTTGATGAGCCACAGAGAGCCCTGTTTCACTTAAAAGGTAATCTGCCTTTGCTTGTTCAACTGGTTCAGCATGAGGATGTTAGTGGCCTGTTTTTTTTTTAGTTTTTTTTTTTTATCTCAGCTCATTTACCTTTGTTTTCTTTTTTTTCTTAGCTGAGCTCATTTCCAGGTTGATAACACCTCTTTGTTTTACAGTAACTGTTAGACATTTCCCTCTATCTCTGGTTTTGAATACTGGAAAATTTATTCTAATTGCGGTGTTGCTGATTCCTTAATATCACTTCTCTTTTTCCCTCTTTTGTTTTGTTGAGTTTTATTTCTGCTAACTGGAAACTGAGATCAGAAAGTTTGACAGCCTCTGCAGCTGATCAGAGAACTCAACAGACATTCAAGCAAACCCTCATAAAAAAGGATGTTTGTGTGTTTGTTTGTTTGTTTGTTTGTTTTTTTCCTGAAACTGAAAGTGTCACTCTGTTGCTGTCTCCAACCTCTGTAGACGACCAACTGGACTGACCCCTGTGTGCTGATCAAAATGGCTATCATGAGACAATTTGGACTACTGGTGTGGAAAAACTATCTTCAGCAGGTAAGTTTGAAGGTGACATTGTTTGGAACTGCGAGTTATCAAGCATAGCTGTGTTCGCAGAGCAGACGCCCTTATGATAGTGTTTAATAAGTTATAGGCTCAAGTGACGTCATAAATACAGTAAACTGACAAAGACTTTGTTTGCTTCAACTTTATGATGTTATCCAGCTACTGTGAGACTTTGTGCCTGAGCTGCGTTGGTGTTATCACAGACTCTTGCTAGGTCAATACATTGGTTGCTGTCACATGCTTTTCCTAGCGTTATATGGCTGTCTTTTCTGAAAATTGGTATTTATAACTTCAGTTATATGTTGATCTGTTTTCAAAGTTGTTGCAACACACATCATGAGACTTCACCATGAGACTTTTTTTTTTGTTTTTTACTATTGTGCAACTGAAGATTCATGAGTCATTATTAGTGTGTTTACCTTCTCATTAGTTGGGTAACATGTTAGGCAGGTTACCAGATCACATCTCAAAACTCCAGGTGAGACAGTGTGTCCTACGGTAACAGATTACTGAACAAATATGTAGTTCATGGAACATATCATCAGACTCAGACTATGTCCTCAGTTTACAGAAGATAGGGAAAAAATGTTACAATAAACAGTGTCTGATTTCCACTGGCATAGCATATCGGTACACTTCTGGGTGTGTATTGCTGCGAATGGCTGCCTGCATAGCGTTAATATCAGTTAATGGTTTCACAATGCTGCAAATGTTCAGAAATGGAATTGGCTATCTGCTGCAAAGCATGCTGGTGTGATGCCGTTGCTCCATCCCTCTTTGTCCACCCACGGCTATTCCAGTTGTGGTTATCTGGAGACTACAGAGACTCCATTAGGTCCAGACAGGGAGGAAAAAAAAAAACCATACAGTACATCTTGGCGTTGCTTGTCCATCTTGGTTGCAGAACACAAATGCAGAATACATAATCACATAATCACATAATCTGTTTAAAAAAAAAGTAATTTGTGCAAATATGTTACATGAAAAATGTTATTGGTCATGTAACAGATTTTATTGGCTCATGAGATTTCAGTGCAAATCGGATGCTGTACTTACAAATAATACCATCAGGCTTGTTCTCTGTTCTATAATGACATTTAGCCTAACTTGATCATAAAAAGAGCATGTGTGCATATTGTATATTACTCACTCACAAAATAAGAGCCTTTTTACAGGAATTCATAAAGGATCTATTTGAAACCCGTTTCCTCCATGAATGCAGCCAAGTCCAAGAAACTGATGAGGTTAATGATTTCTAGCTAAATCACATACCATCTGGCAGTACTTGAGACAGTTACCCCAGTGTCATATTGTTTCCTGCTCACATAGTATTCAGTTAGTCAGTGCACTATTACCTGTATGTCAGGTCAGAGTCCACATGGACCCTGTCCTACTGACATGAGTGGCACTGTGTATGGCTGTAACACACACATTCATATATTTAGCTGTGGCTTTTTTATAGTGGTATTTTTGCGCCATGTACGTCAATTACAGTAAACCAAAAACATGTGGTGTTTGGAGGTTAAAAAACCAAACAGACGACTGATCATGTCTCTTTTTCTGTGCTACAGAAACGTCAAATCCTGGTAACCCTGGTGGAGATACTCCTGCCCTTGCTCTTCTCTTGCATCCTCATTGTGCTTCGTCAGAAGGTGCCTTTTAAGGCCTACCCGAACGCCACCATCTATGAGAGCTACGCTGTTGACATATTACCCAAGAACTTCCTACAGCACTTACAGCTGGCCTATGTGCCCGGTAACTCCAGTGTGGTGCGTCAGGTGGCAGAGGATGTGCGAAACAGACTGTCACTCTCCTCAGGTGGGTGAATGTTTGACTGGAAGTGGGTGGCAGGTTCAGTACAGCACTCTTTATTTGTTCAAGAAGCACTTTGATTCCACCTGCAAATGGGTAAAAAACCAGGGTATCTGTTGCATAATATAATTTTGCCGCTGACCAGTGAACTCCTTACACCGACAAGGTTAGTCAGTGGCAGTTTGCCAGTAGTATAATTTGAAGTGTCAAGTGTTTCACTGTATGTTTTGTTAAAGTGATCCTTTTTATATTTTTGTTTTTCTGTTGAGTGAGGCGAGCAGATCAATACCTCTCTCATATCTGGGTGGTAAACATGAAGCCACAACAAGCTGCCTGTTGGCTTAGCCCTGCATAAAGACTGAAACAGCAAGCCTTGCCAGGTTACAGAGTGTCATATATTTCTCTTAATTTGTTTTAAAAATACTGTAATGTACAAATTAAAGGCTGTGATCTTGTGTGGGGTTAAGTGCTGAGCTAACCCACAGCTTCCTAACATAATATGCTAAATGAATTCTAGTATTGTGGATGTGTCAGGAGTAACAGTGTTGATCACTGAAAGGGAATGTTTTGCTAATGTTGGTTCAATGTATGCAATTTTGAACAATATTACTGCTCAGAAAGGTCTAATAGAACATTAAAGCAGAATATCATGATAATAGTCTCATGTAAAAGTGGTTTAGACCACCAGTTTCGCTGTAATGGTAGTTTACTGTCACTGTGCTGGTTATTACTGAAAGGAAGTGTCACTCATGTTCTACAAACTATTTCAAAGAACTGTCAGATATTGAATTTTCAGTTTTTGCTCTTAAAAATGATGACTCTGTTGCAGAAAAGCTTGAGGGTTGAGGGAGCCTTGACACCACTTGGAATTCAGAGCATATCTGGGAATACTGGTTCCTCTAGAAACAATCCTCAGGAGAGCAAATGCACACACCCTTCTCTCGTGTCAGACTGTAACAGATGGTTTAGACAGGGAAAGAGAGGAAGCTCACAGTGTAGCATGTTTCTCTCCCCCCAGCGACACCCACACTCCATCTCTCCCACTCTAATTGACAGAATCACACACACCTTCTCTGCATGACCAGCTGCCCTGATAAATAAATGCAGACATCTGACTGACAGGTGTGCTAACAGGCTGTTTACACATTTTTTTTTGCCACATTGTTGGAAAACCGCAAAGGATGGACGTATAGGTGCAGTGTGAGGATGAAGACTAATATTAGGGAGCTGGTGGATGGATCAGTGGGACTGCAGGTTGTCTTATACACGGTCCTGCAAGATCCCAGCTCAGCCTTTAATGAATAATTTAGCTGGTCTCAGCGTTCAAAGGGAGAGGTGGAAGGGAATTAAAGCTGAGTTCTAGTATGTGGACATAAAGGACCACCAAAATATGTCCTTTGACTTAAATAAGGCCCTTTCTAAATATTCTCGATTATGTATAATTGACATGGGTGGAAAAGGCACTACATTTGTGGTTGTACTGTATATGGGTTGTATGTGTTGTTGATGGTATATTTGGTGAAGTGTGAAAAGAGATTTCCTGTATTGTTTTCAAAATATTATATTTGAAATGAAATGAAGATTTATTTTAACTTTGAATTAGTGAATTAATTTGAAGAACCAGGAAATGATTTAATTTTACCTCAGAATAATTTAAAATAAGCAAACAACTCTCAACTAAACTAGTGGTTCCCAAACTTCTTTGTCCAACATATCCTCATGTCTATTAGGTTAGTTCTTTGAAACTCCTTCATCAAAACCACAGATAGATAAACAGATGTAGAACTAGCCTGCTGTGTTTCAGTTCTTTCAAAACTACTTCTATCCATGTAGCCCTACTACACAAATGCAAGATAGAGCAGCTGAGTTATTCTGCTAGCTACTCAATTCAATTCAGTTCAGCAGTATGCATGAAGGGCAACTGAAGTTAAGAGCAGTGTGGTGAGTCCATATTTGAATTGCTGTGTTTCACAGCTGTTTGTCCTTGAACTGTTTCCCTGCGTGCACCTTGTGCGTCTCCCTTCAAGTGTTTATTTTATGAGACTGACCCAGATGTAACCCAGCGATGTGGAACGCTGTCGAGCTTTACCACACTCAGAATACCTTCATGTGTGTTTTGATAAGTGGAATAAAAATATACCATTGAGAAATCCACTTCTGTTAAAAGAAGAAATTGTGAAAAGGAAAAATGAAAAGGATATCGAATCTGTTTTTATCTATTATTGTACTCTCTGTTTTCATTCAGCCTTGTTGGGACTGTTTGGGATTTTTTTCGAGCAGTTCATAGCATTGAAGATGTGATGTCTTTATGTTGGTGGTATCTCTTCCCTTTTTGTGTGATCTTGCATCTGTGTCAATGAAGGCGTGTGTGTGTGTGTGTGTGTGTGTACTGAAGTGCAGATTTTCTCTCTCGTACACTTGACCTGTTGTATTGATAATATTGGCCATAGAATTCAGTATGCTGACCGCGTCTCCACAAACTTCCCGGATGTCGGTGAGAATAGCGAGCACCAAGGTCAGGCAGCGAGACGGGCTTGAAGGCGGACGTACGTGAGATAAATACCGTGTAATAACTAATGCGGTGGTTTCTTTTTGTGTGTTCATGTTTCTGTTCCAGTGCGTGGCTTTGAAACAGAGGAGCAGTTTGAGGAATATGTGAAGAATGACCCTCTGTCAGGAAAACTGCTGGCTGCTGTGGTATTTGAGCACCCGTTCAGCCATGATGATGAACCTCTGCCCCTGAAGGTAACAGGCAGGACACGCTTTCACACACTCATACACAGTGGCAACTTGAGAATTGACGTAGTTGCAGTGCATTGTTTTGCTGTCTGGTGACACTGCAGACTGTGCAGAGTAACATGAATAAAAGTTCTTCACGTGCAAAGCGTGACCTGAGTATAACAAGTAATGAATACTGTATGTTTGCAAATAGCAAACAATGAAAACCTGTTTGTCTACTTGTGCATTCTGGTTTTTTGTTGGTTTTGGCCTGCCAGTGGCTTAAAGACGTTAGGTCAGGTTCATTTCAAAGCAGAGTAGTGCAAGCTAACTATGTGACAAAACAATTACTGTCAGATTGTTGTCTGACTGTGAAGTAGAATACAAGTCAAGCTGAGCCTGATCCTCCTGTGTAGCTGGAAAACCCCAACAGCAGACAGACGCATTCACAGCTCCATGCAGTGTGATCCCATATGGGAAAAGCTTTATCTGAGCGTGATGGAAAATTCTGACAGACTCAATAGGATTGGAAGCTTCAGTTAGCCGAGGCTCACAGCAGCACCGGGGAGACAGAGGGACACCCACATTTAAGGGTGAATCATCCTCCCATTTTTATAGTCAGTCTTATCCTGTGTGCCTGTTCCCCTCTGCTGCTTTTATATCAGTCCACTTCCGTTTTACCGTCCTTACTGACGTGAAGCTGAGGGATCCAGACGGCTGTAAACATGGATGCACAAGTCGTGATAAAACAAAACATAATACAAAAGCAAATCACTCTCACAGTTTGTTTTTATGTTTTCAACCCCCCCACCCGTTCATCTCAGTTGTTCACAGCCTTTTTGGCACATGACTTATCACAGGCTTCATTATCAAAGTGGTGAACAGTTCAGCCAAACAAAGGGGGTCCAAAGTCTTCCATCACATCGATATCACCCAATGTGTGTCATATTCACACCTCACCTCACCACTCCTCTGAGCTTTGACTCTCCTATCTCTCTCTCACATACAGGTGAGCTACCACCTGCGATTCTCCTTCACCCCACGCAATGCCCCACCCAAGGAGAAGTCGGAGCTGAACCCAAACAGTGACCTGGACTGGCACACGCTCAGTCTCTATCCCCTTTTTCAACTGCCAGGGCCGAGGGAGCAGTATGACAGGGAGGGGGGCACACCAGGTGAGACCACCTGCCACATCCCCCTATTTGACCTTCTGTGTTTCTTTTTCTGTGCCTCTCTTTCTCCCTTTTCTGTCTCCGTCATATCTGCTTTGATAAAACCGGAGTTATTCACATAAGCATCAGTCCCTCCACAGAATAATGCCATACCGTATGCCATAACACTTTTTTACTATACGAGGATTATGGCTGATGGAAGTCCTTAACGCCTCTTCTATTCTATAGCAAGAGCCCTCTGTTCATCCTGTGTTTCCATGGTAACTGTGTCCCTGCACATCTTTGGCACGATCGGTGTTATCTGCTTCTGGCACTATCAGGATACAGTGCGCCTTCGCATCATTTGTGAGACGTGTGTTAGGTGTTGGGGCAACGTTCTGGAGGCATCAGATGCACTTAATGTAATCCTCATGTCGGTCCAGCAGGTTGTGTGATTTACGGGGTTTGAATGATTTGATTATGGTGAATTAGGGGTCGGAGGAGACACTGCTCTGCTGTCACCCCATCAGCCACAGACCTTTCTTCATAATGAAGTTCCAAAGTTGAATGCAACTATAATGGGATGAATAGGCCTACTCAAAAAGATGAAGTCATCCTTACAGCATAATTTCCACTGAAAAGCTTTCAGAATCACATGAATATGGATTGCCTACCTCCACATGGATAATAACTCACTTTTGTCCCTCAAGGCCTATTACCCATTTTCATGTGAGCTTCTGGAGCAAAGTTAGGGCTTTGCCTTGTGGAACCAGTCACTTGGAAATTTTGGTTTCGCCATGAGAAAAATACTTGGACTGATACAATGGAGGTATTAACATATTTTCCTCATCGTTAATATTTCTTTTCTTTTAAGGTTATTTCCGAGAGGGCTTTCTGGCGGTGCAACACGCGGTGGACCGAGCCATCATGTACTCTCACAACAGAACTGCTGCTGCCTCCCTGCTGCGACAGATCAGAGTGGTCCTTTCACGATTTCCTTATCCTCCCTTTATATATGACGTCTTCATCCTGGCCATTCAGAATCAACTGCCCCTCGTACTGGTGCTCAGCTTCACTTACACATCCCTCAACATAGTACGAGCTGTGGTGCAGGAAAAGGAGAGGAAGCTCAAGGTGCGATTGTGTGTCTCCACATGGGCTTTTGTTCTTTGGCTTGAATGTGTAATAAAACCTTCAGACTGATCCTTTGCCTCTGCCTTTCCCCAGGAGTACATGAGGATGATGGGTCTTAGCAATTGGCTCCACTGGAGCGCCTGGTTCCTCATGTTCTTCCTCTTCCTCTCCATTTCAGTCTTTTTCGTCACTCTGCTGCTCTGTATTCAGGTGAGTTGGTGTTACATATCATTATATAATCCACATTCCAACACACAATGTCATTGCCACATATTTAAATAAAGAAAGGGTGATGTAATGTTGTTATCAACAGTACAGTATGTGTAATTTGCACTTACACGATTGTCTGGCCCAGCAGTCATAAGATGTTATGCAATATGTCCTGAGAGGGTTTGAAAGACGTGAGACCCAGTGAAAAATAGAGCTGTGAAAATCTTTAAATAGGAAATAAGACTCATATTTTATTATACTAGTCTATCATAATAATAATAATAATAATCATTTTCTCATAATTCATGATATATAGCCTATTTTGATACAAGCATCACCAGTGCTTAATGTGTCCATGAGGAGGAGATCACCAAGACAGTGTTGCTCTGTCAGAGGAAGAGAAAAGGTCTTGGGTCGGGAAGGAGCCTCTCTGTCTCTCTCTCTGTCTGTCTCTCCTCATTTCATGTCATTTCCTTCAGTGGAGGGGAAATTGAATTCGGGTCAAAAGTGCACACACATACATGCACACTCATACACCCACGACACACAAAAAACAGCGCTGTCCATGGTGCTGTCGCTCGACCCCTGAACCGGCTATACAAGCACTAATTTGCATATCATGCCCACACAACAATGGGACCCACAAGTTTACATTCTCCATACACACTCATTAATTCACAGCACAAACTCATATTCTCATCGCTACACTGTCCCCAAAAGAGAGACAGTGATGCATGTCATGCATGTGAGCCTAATGAATGAGATCAGCAAAAAGAAGGATGGAGAATGTCCTGTTATTGGTATCTTATGTCAACTGATCAACTAAATTAGTTTATTTGGTGTTTTAGCTCTTTTCTCTGGAGCGGAAAAAGACACAAATAAGATCATGAACCATGAATGAGGGAAGACTCGACATGATTTGATGATTCGTTGACTAAATCTGCCCAGTCAGATTTGACTACAAAAATTCTTAGTCAGGACTAGTGAGAGGTTATAAACACACCTCAGCAAGTCATAACTGAGCACTTGGACTGAATCTGTTGTTTCAGGTCAGCCCTAACGGAGCAGTGCTGACCTACAGTGACCCCACGCTAGTCTTCGTCTTCCTGCTCCTCTTCACCGTGGCCACCATCAACTTCAGCTTCATGATCAGTGCCTTCTTCTCAAGAGGTGAGTGTGTTTTCTGTGTCTCCTCACTCGTTTCTGAAAGATAATTATATTTCCTTTCTTGACCATCAGTCTCTTGCTTTGAACTGCATGTGTGGTCTTTTTTTCCTTTTCACCACACTCTCCTGCTTCACAGTGTGTGCATTAGTGTGTGTGGTCACTCACAAAACACTGGGTCAAAGTGTTTGCTGTTTGCTTTTCACCCTATTCAAAGCATGAGACAGCAATTAAAAGCTCACAAAGATCCAACTTGCACACTATAATTACATACATTGATCTTCTATGGAAGTGTAAATGTTATTGTTAACTAATCCCCCATGAGATGACCGTATGTGTTACGGTGTCATTTCTTGGTGAAATGTTATGTTCACTTTAAAATTTAGCTAGTTACTGACTGCTCGGACCTTTTAATGTTCAGCCATGTGAAATGAAAACACTCTGGCCTGAACAGTGCCGGCAATAAAGAAAACCATTTGCATCTTATCTCTCTCCTTTCAGAGCTTCTCTTTCAAACCATCATTTACTCCGTTCCAACTCTCTCAGCGCTCGTCAGTCTTGGTTTTATTTTACATTTGCGAGGCAGTTCTGCACAAGTGCTTATTTAGCAGCATGATGAAGTTCATTTTGTTGTTGCGTTTTGCAGTGACGTTTTTCAGAAATCTGAACCATGGCGGAAAAGAAAAAAAAAGAGACTTCAGTTTTGTTGGCTCACAATGAGGTGTCGAATGTCTCTCTTTATTAATCATATTGTATTTTTGCCCTCTGAGCAACGTAATATACTCTGTCACTTGCCCAGACAGTTTTCCTTTATTGCTTTGACATAATAAGGCTGTGTACCTTAGGTGTCGTCCTCCTGTCTTCCCCCTGCTGTCTCTGCCCAGCTGCGCTCTTTTAGCCTGACCTGTCTTTGGACCATGAATAATTGTTCAACCGGAATATTAGACAGCCTAAAATAAAGTAGTGCTGCTAAAATGTAGAATAATAAACCGCCACGTTATACATTGCATCACCTGAGAAACAGAGGAGAAGATTGTGAACATATTTCCTGCAACTTGGCTGGTTGGCAGAGGCATACAACTGCAAAACAGAAATTCTAGTTAGGAAAAGATAATTGTACATATCAATCCATGTCCCTCGCGGGCTATAAATGTCACGTTGTCTGCCACAAGTGCTCTTTTGTGAAATCTTGTGCTGTTCCAAACTGGAAGAAAAAATGCCTCTGAAAGTCTTTCATCTCACTCATTCACCGTATTCCACTACAGTGCCTGTGTGAGCTTTTAAACTCATCTAGCAGCACGGAAATGCCCCTCATCTGTAACTTTAACAGCAAACAGAGAGACAAGAGCCGTGATTGCACTGTTCTGTTTCGTTCATGTCAAACCTTATATTGTTAAAGCTACATGAATTGCTGTTTTTCAGCATCCACTGACTTCTCTCTTTTTATGTCTTGCCTCAGCCAACGTGGCGGCAGCAGCTGGAGGTTTCATTTATTTCCTGAGCTACCTGCCTTATTTGTTCCTGTGGCCACGCTACGACTTACTCAGCCATGTCCAGAAGGTATCAGCCTGCCTTATCTCCAACGTGGCCATGGCCATGGGTGCTCAGCTTATAGGAATGTTTGAGGGCAAAGGTGAGACACACTGTTGTGTTCATATTAAATTATGTCCACAAATGTTCCTGTATGTTTTATTAACAGCTTTGATATTTGTTTTCTTCCTTGTCCAGGAACGGGAATCCAGTGGTCTAACTTGTTTGACTCTGTGACGGTGGATGATGACTTCTCCCTGGCCCAGGTTCTGGCCCTGCTGCTGTTTGACTCTGTGCTTTATGGGCTGGTGGCCTGGTACATGGAGGCAGTTTTTCCCGGGGAGTACGGAGTGCCTCTGCCTTCATACTTCTTTGTACTGGTATGCTGCACACTGAGCCACTCACACATGCGTGCACAAGTACGATGTAACCATATACAGATATATTTGTGGGATGACCAGACGATAACAAGTGGAAGGTGATTAAACTGAAGTTACAGTGCAGCTCTTTTTGTCCCTCCTCACTGTCGCTTTGGACTTTACAGTATTACTTACTAAATCAAACTTGAAAGCAGTGTACCAAAAAAAAGGGAAGTGGTGCATGAGCAAAATAGCAACTTACTGTATGGGCGGTTACTTTAATCGCCTTTCTCATTAACATACTGTAATGTGCTTCCTGTGTTTGTTCATTACTTGATATTGTTTTTATTATTATTACCAGCGATTATAATAATAATAATAATAAGAAACTTCAAGGTCAAGGCTGAGATCTCTCGTAAGAGAAAGTTGTCTTAGATTAAAGAAATCTGTGCGCTCAGTGAATGAGGCTCTAATAGAGTGACAACAGAGGGGTTTGAAAACGAGAGGTCACAACATATCGGCCAGAGGAAGTCTTTGTATTCAACTAGTTAGAATAACAGGAAATGTCTGAGCCTGTTCAGCCAACACAAATATGGTTTATCTTTCTAACGACTGTGGCCAATCACGAAATGGCGTGCCTTTACACACACATTAAAATAAACTCAAGCTAGCCCACTTCCCAGTAGTCAGGAATTCAAAAGACTGCCAGCAGGGTGTGGATTAGACGTTGACGCACTTTTTTTCTCTATGTTCATTGTGTGTGTGGGTGTGAGACATTGCTTCTATAGAGGAGAAAGTGAAGGTTCGGCTCCGGTTCTTAGAAAGGGAGGATTGTTCTGGAAACGATCCCCTCTAACGTGGGGTGTACATGAACAATGTTAATGTCGGCCCATTCTCTCTTTCTTGTGTTTTCATGAATGAGTGTGTTCCCCCACCTCCCTTGTTGCATCCTGCAATAACTGCATTGAAAAAGGGTGATGCACAGTGTGTAAAATAAATTATGAGATATGTTGGAGAATGAGTGCTGTAATTGTAGACTACTTTTTACACAAGGTTTACACAAGGCCGTTTTCATCCCACTCATCTTCCTCTCATGTGCAGCCTTCATACTGGTGCAGCAGCCCTCGGATGGCTTTGGTGAATGAGAAGGAGGAAGAGGAGGATGCAGAAAAGGCTCTGAAAGGAGAGTTCATTGAGGAGGAACCAGCTGGTCTAGTCTCCGGGATCAAGATCAAACACCTTGTTAAGGTGAGCATCATGACCAAGAGGGTCAGCATGTTCCTCAGAAAGACATTATTGCAGTACGCAGATGGTAATTAAGTAACTTGTATCTTTAATAACTGGACATAAATGTTTTGAAATCGTCCCTTTAACAGGAATTCAAAGTGGGCAACAAGACGCGGAAAGCAGTGCGGGATCTTACACTGAACATGTTTGAAGGACAGATCACGGTGCTGCTAGGACACAACGGTGCCGGCAAGACCACGACGCTGTCCATGCTGACAGGTGAGCATCACAAAGAACAGGCAATACTCACACACACCATCAAACATACACAGCACTTAAACGATTTTAATGTACCTGCCTTCATCCTGGTGCCTACAGGTCTGTTTCCTCCCACCAGCGGCAGGGCCTACATCAACGGTAACGACATCTGTCAGGACATGGCCCTGATCCGTCGCAGTCTGGGTCTCTGTCCACAGCATGACGTGCTGTTTGACAACCTCACAGTCAGAGAGCACCTGCTCTTCTATGCACAGGTACTCACAGTTATGCTCATATACAAAAACACAAACATGCACACTGAGTAAATATACCCACATTCTCTTTCTAGTCTTTCTAGCCACTGTCATGCAGTCACTCAGTGGTTATTTAAGCATTAGGGCTGTCTTCCACTAAGGATTTTCATGGTCGAATCTGATGGGTCAGATTTTGCCTTTAGTCGACTAATCGTCGAATCATGTTGTCTTTTACCTCATTGATTTTCTCGCTCCAGAGAAAAGAGCTAAAACACCCAAATAAACGAATTTAATTCTTCAGTTGGCATAAGATAACAATAAGAAGACGTTCTCCATCCGTCCTTTTCCTGACAAGGAAAAAAACAAGTCATTTAACCATCACAATTACCCCGAAGCTGTTTAATTAAGGTACAAATCTTGCATAGTTCCTCTTTAAGAGCAGGATATGTGCAAACACTTAATTCCAGGTTTAATATTGACCATAATGGGAAATAGGTGCTGGTATCTCAGTCTGTTTGTAATCTGTCATTTTTCTGTCTCGTATCCAGTTGAAAGGTTTCTCCAAAGACAAGATTCCAGATGAGGTGGACAGAATCATCCGTATCCTGAGCCTCGAGGACAAGAGGCAGGCTCGTTCAAAGACCCTCTCCGGTGGCATGAAGAGAAAACTCTCCATTGGCATTGCTCTCATTGGAGACTCCAAGGTAAAGAATTTCCAAATCATTATTCACCCTCCACTGATTATCATTCTATCTCATTAATATGTCTGTTTTTTGTTTTTTGTTTTTTTTTAATCTTTTCCTCGCTTTACCCATCCCCAGGTCGTTATGTTGGATGAGCCCACATCAGGTATGGACCCGTCAGCTCGACGTGCCACCTGGGACCTTTTGCAAGGGGAGAAACGTGGTCGCACCATTTTGCTCACCACACACTTTATGGACGAAGCCGACCTACTTGGTGACCGTATCGCCATCATGGCAGGAGGAGAGCTGCAGTGCTGCGGGTCACCACTTTTCCTTAAGAACAAATATGGTAGGTGAAGAGTATGTTGGCTTGAGCAAGCTTGAAAAGTGACAGATGTTGTAAAAATACATTATGGTAATGTTTAAAAAAGAAAAGTAGAGCTCTTTTGTATTTATTATTGTAATTATGAAATACTAACATACCTGGGCATTGACTAGAATTAGAAATTTAATAGTTGAGCCCATGCACATGATTAGTATGATTAATTATGGGGGCCTATTTCTTTCCTTTATTCACCAGGTGCTGGCTACCACATGGTGATAGTTAAGGATGCTCTTTGTAACGTGTCCGAGATCACCCGCCTTGTCCACATGTATGTTCCAAATGCGACAATGGAGAGCAGTGCTGGAGCCGAGCTCTCATACATTTTGCCCAAAGAAAGCACCAGCAGGTGAGTCTGGTCTGTGCTTATACCTACAATGCTCACAATAGCACCGTGCACTGCATGAAATGGTCCAATGATTAGGAACGACCTCTGCTGAACTGAATGACTGAATGATAATTACTCTGGCCTCTTAAAAAAGAAGGCAAAGAATGGCTCAGATTAGATCAGCAAGTTTAGAAAGGCATGTAAACATCTTTACATTTCCTAACCTCACACTGGGTCTGCATTAGAAACTCTTCCTTCTGTTTGTTAATGTATACATTTGATTTCCAAGATTTCATTCATGAGGAGCTCATACTGAATGAGCTGGTTTTTATACTATTTGCGTTTCCACAGGTTTGAGCTGCTGTTTGCTGAGCTGGAGATGAACAGAGAGGAACTAGGCATCGCCAGTTATGGAGCTTCTGTGACGACTATGGAAGAGGTTTTCCTCAGGTAGGAGAAAACCTCACATCCAAGAACATGATAGTTTTGTTTAATTTCCTCTATCAGCTGGAGCTGACTCTGGCACTAACCTTCCTCCTGATAAGCACATTTTCAATTAAACAGTTATTTCAGCAATTGACTGACAGATATCAGTTTAACGTACATGCACTGAGATTTTATAGCATATTAGACAATAGGAAGTGGGTTAGATATGTTAAATAAAAAAACATTTTATCAGATCTACTATCATACATCCTTTTTTTAATTGTGAAACTTAAAACCCTCTGGAGTCTTATTTTGGTTCTTGCTTTAAAACCCCTTTTGTCACACATCCATGAAATCCTTTTCACTTTATCAGTACAACAGGAGTTAGTTATGCAGTTAAAAATGAATAAAAGAGGAATCCAAAATCTAAGGAAAACAATATGGACCTACACACAAATGCCGCAAATGCACCACAAGTTGGTGCAGAATGAAACAATTTTAATGTTTGTTGATGTGGGTGATTCATTGTTCCCCTCTGTTTTACTCACACATCTCAGTCCCAGACGCCTGCTGCTTACTGAGCAGTTATTTCTGCTTCCCTGTGGACTTGATCTGTGTAACTGTGGCAACGAGCACAAGAGCGCTGCCACTGCAGAAGGCTACTTCAACTAGCACGAGCGTATGGCACTGTAATTGGCGCTACTGATGTTGTTTGTGTCATAGCAGGCCTCATTATTCACAGATCATACTGAGAGAGTCCACCATCACATTGTGGCCATAAATGCTAAAAGCCAAACATCAAACACATCGCTAAGGAAAGTTTCTGTTTGTATGTGGTTGTGTAGCTTCCTGTTGGTTGTCAGTATATTGCAGCTAAGTAAAATGACTGGTCAGTTTGATAGTAACACCACTGCCATTAAAGTTGCAGTTGGTAAGTCCACAAAAGTGAAAGTAAAGTCCGCAACTTGGTTGGAAATTTCAAAACGATAACGATCAAACCATCGATCGAACCCTGGCTGTAGGTGGAGCCAGAGGAGTTGGATTTGGTCGTAAATTACCCATTTCATGTACTACTATCAGAATATAGAGACAGTTCCAGCAAATATGACTGAATATAAGTTACCAACTGCAACTTTAAAGCTGTTTTATTTGATTAATTCTTCCACTGCAATTAAAATTATCAATAAACAAAAATACTTCACAACAACATTTAGTAGGGACTTATAGGCACATAAGAATAGCTTATAAAGGCTCAATATCGGGTGAGATGTGAGTGGCCAGTTTAGTTGGATCTCCCCCTATAAAGAGTACATGGATGTGTACAGCAGGAAGTAACACATGTGCTCTATCTTAATTTGATAGAAATGATTATTTCTCCAGTTTTGATGCAGCTGTCAGTGAGTTGGTGGATAATAGCAGTATAATTTTGTGTTTTCAGAGTGGGAAAGTTGGTAGATTCTAGTTTGGACATCCAGGCTATCCAGCTGCCCGCCTTGCAGTACCAACATGAGCGACGGTCCCATGACTGGACCACAGATGATGCCAGCAGCATCAGTGGCATGACGGACATCACCGACTTCACAGACAGTGGCACACTCATCTCTGAGGACTGTTCGAACATCAAACTGAACACAGGGGTGAGATAAGAGGAAGGAAACTGATTTTTTGCATATCATTCACGCTGCTGACATTTCACTTCCCCTTTCCTCCTCCTACAGGTCAGATTGCACCTGCAGCAGTTCTACGCCATGTTCCTGAAGAGGGCACTGTACAGCTGGAGAAACTGGAAGGTGATGGTGGCACAGTTCCTAGTTCCTTTGGTCTTCACTGTAGTGGCATTAGTTGTGGCACGCACCTTTCCCAATCACCAGAATGCTCCTCAGCTGAGGCTGGCACTCAGTCGCTACGGACCCACCAGGGTCCCTTTGGCTTTGCAGCCGGGGGCTGGTCCCCTGGCCTCTGCCCTGGCTAATGCATACAATTCCCAGCTCTCTGCCCAGCTAGGCCAGCTCGTCAACATCACTGGTAAGCACAGCGAGTCAGGGGCTTGACTTGACTGCTTAGCTGAGTATTTACTGACCATATTTAACTCTTGTCCCCCTAAGACTTCACTGACTACATCCTGACCCAAGCAGAGGAAGAGGGTGGCAGCTTTAATGAGCGTTGTGTCGTGGGTGCTGCTTTCCGCGGCCGCCAGTATGCTGAAGCAACGGCCTATTTCAACAATGAGGGCTATCATACACCTGCCACAGCTCTCATGATGATGGACAATGCTCTGTTTAAACTTCTAGCAGGACCCAATGCTTCCATCCAGACGGGCAATTACCCCATGCCACGCAACCTGTCTGAGGTTGCCCAGAGCCAGCTCACAGAGTGAGTACAGGAGGGGTGGAGAACAATTTGTTTCATATCAAAAACTTCAATACCAGAAATGGACTGATTTGAAGTAGGTTTGACTAGGAAAAACACTTTATGTAAAGAAGAGTTTAGAGTCCAAGTCTTTTTGTATAGCCATTATACTGAAAAGAACAAGTCAAATAGATTAAAGCGCTTTAAATCACCATTTTTAATCGAGCACCAAATGCCAGTGTCTGATGTGGAAGAGGTCATCAGTGCGAATAAACCCGCAGATATCTGACAAACTGTACATGACAACCTCGCTGAAGGAGGATTTATTGCAAGACTGTTTTGTTTGACTACATGAGTTTTAGCTAGGTATACTTGATGACTCAACATTGTCGTCACTCTCTTGCTCTCTCTACACAGTCCTCCTGTCATCAATCTATTTTCACTTCTTCCCATCAGTACTAACTATGTCAATCTTTCTTTCCCTTTGTAGGGGCAAGACAGGTTTTGCCATTGCCATTAACCTCATGTATGGTATGGCCTCCCTGGCAAGCACCTTCGCCCTGCTGCTGGTTACAGAGTCCTCGATTAAGTCCAAGCACGTACAGCAGGTCAGCGGTGTCTACCTGTCAAACTTCTGGTTCTCGGCACTGCTGTGGGACCTGGTCAACTTCTTGCTGCCCTGTGTCCTCATGTTGGTGAGTATGACATCAGATATTACTTGTGGGGGGTTGGGATACTGACACACCCAAGAGTAGTAGTATAGTAAAACATGGAAGTAATGTGAATGGTTCATACTCATGTCTTTATGTGTGTTTTGTCCTCAGGTGGTATTCCAGGCGTTTGGAGTCGAGGCTTTCGTCGACGATAACCACTTGGTAGACGTGTTGCTGTTACTGCTGCTCTATGGCTGGGCTGTTGTGCCTCTTATGTACCTACTCAGCTTTTTTTTCTCCACCGCTGCTACTGCCTACACTCGACTCACCATCTTCAACATGATCTCTGGCACGGCCACCTTCCTGGCTGTCACCATCATGACCATCCCAGGTAAGAGGAGACACCACCAGCACTGGTAAAAATTAGTAAAGTGTCTCAAATTACCACACTGTATAAGATTATAACACAACCTCACTCTTTCACTCAGCTGAAGATAGGGATCACCCTTCAGGTGAATTCTCAGCAGATTTGCCTGAAATACTGCTATCAGTCAAAAAAACCTCCTTGAAGAAGTCTGAATAAGTTTCTCAGTTTTTCACACTCACTACTTGGGCACCTCATCATCAGATTCTCTGATACTGGTAATTATTGGCCGTTTGAAATATTAAGCCCCCCAGACCTGTTCTGCAATTTT
>OMNW01021019.1:3909-15953 GCA_900303245.1 Selene dorsalis
TGAACATTATCCTTTATTATCACAGCTAATCAATGTGCTGTGTGTCCTGCTAATCTAATAAGTGGTGCCAAGCTCCATATCCGACACACACACAACACTCAGCAGAGTCGCTCCGGCAACATGAGGAGATTATTTTATATTAACAGGTGGGATATGTTTCATTATGACTGCTAAACAAGCACACACACACACACACAGCGCTGGCATGCGTCAGATTTAAAAGATTCTGAGTTTATTGAAGAAAAAATATCTCGTTAGTAGAATACAAAACCTAAAAAGAAGATGAATAAAAAGAAGCATGTCTTAAACACACTTCTCCAGCTCCTTTCTGGCATCATCTCCCTGCTCTTTGTAGAATAACAGATTAATACTTCAGCTGAGCTTCCTTTGTCATTATCTTAGTTAATCAATGAACCCTCTGTCCTGGTAATCTAATAAGTGCTGCCAGCATCCATATCTTGTTACGTTCTGATGCCTTTTTCATCAGATAACATTTAGTGGCTAAATCACGAGAGTGACACCAATTATCAGGCCAGAGAGGAGGATCAGAGAGAGATTACAGCCGTGCTCTTTGATTTGGTAAACATGGCTTTCACAGTGCTAACGGAGGTTTGTCTCCTGCAATGAGTGGTTTGATTGTACAAACTTGTGTTTTAGTTAGGGGTCTGATTCTGGAAATGACAAGTCTACCAGTTAATGTAATATAAAAAGAATTTGATGAACGCTTCTTGTACTTGAAAACAGAAACAAACAACATGCTAACGTCATGTGGATGTCAGAGGTCCTGGTGTCAGAAGGAGCCTGGGGGTGCTAACAGACTGCAGCTAAAACAACTTCCCCTAGTTAAACAGACGAAGAATTTATCCAAAGCATGTGGTAGTAGATAATTAATATATTTAATTGGGTGAAAAAAGTGTTTTTCATTGATCTCTGCAGGAGCTTTTTGGAAGTTTAGCTGTTAGCATTCAACAGCTGTTTACTCACCAGTTCTGGAGAAACACTGAGAATTCAACATCAGGTTCTTATTCCTTCACTCACCAACGTCTGTCTCCAGAGGCGTAGGCAAGCATCAACATCAACAAGCATCACTTCTTGGTCCTGGACCTTAGCTTGTCTTGAAGACACATTAATGTCTAAAGCTTGTCTGAAGAGACGATCATTACCTGCTCCGGACAAGAAATCATGTTCAGCAGCAGAGAATACTTTGAACTCAAAATACCTTTTAAATTTACATTACCTGGTCCAGGCTGAAACATCTTAACAACTATTGGATGAATTTCCATTAAATTTGCTGTGGATACCCACTATGTTGAGGGGACTGCCATTCATTAGACTTTTGCTCTAGCACCACCAATAGCATTAAGTTCACATTTTTGGCCAAAAATGTTTTCTTTGTTTTCTGACCAAATCTCTGAAAATCTGATTATGACCCTTTGTTGTCATCACTGTAAGGAGTTTAATTTAACTGTTAGGGTGCCAACATGCTAAATTAAGATGGTGAACATGGTAAAGAGACAATTTCCTCTGTCACTATGAAGCAGGTGAAGTTGTGAGTCATTGTCCCTCCTCTTTTCTCTCAAACCTTTCTGATGAGAATTGTCTGTTTCAGAAATGATGCTGTAAAATCACAGGTATCATTTTCCTGTCTGAAATGGATAAGCGGCATCGTGGAGTGAAACGGATGAAGCCATTTTCGTTTGATGTTTTGTGGGTGATGTGTTGCTTCGTGCTACTGTCGTCAGTTTAGCTCTTTAAAAGGATCAACCCTGAGTGTTACAGCTCCTATAAATATGGATGAGCACGCTGAAACTCCCACACACTGTGTATTTGCAACTAATTTAAACGAGTTATTCAATCCTTGAAAAAAGTACACTTGGGATGCTACAAAGCCCGATAGTGCTGTTCACGTGGCTGTCGCCTCCTCCAGATGTTCTGAGATTGAGAAAATCTTTCTTTTTTTTCACAATTTGACTGTGGCCTTTAAACATTTAGTGCACCACAGCTGTTCAGTGACACAACCCACTTCACAGTCACACTCACAGCTGGAGTTTGCTGATCATCATCGATCCACCAGTTTCTAAGCAGCTTTGGAGACAGAGGGAATCTCTCTGGCTGATGTCAGGCTCAGTGGGTGGGGTCTAGACAGCATGATTTTGGATTCTTGGTTAAAATTTGAATTTGAAAATGGAGGATCGATAGGCATCATGAGTGGATTAAAGTGTTTGAGTTGATATCAGAATGCTGTGCTCTCTTTATTAGGTTCTCCTACTTTGCTTTAGCCCAGTGTTACATCATCACAACCTTAAAGCATAAGTTTAAAGGTAACAACTATATAACTTATATAACACATATCACAGATAAACTCTTTGGTCCCTTCTGCTGACATTAAATTAAATTTCCGCCACCACCCAAGTTGTTCTGAGGAGAAGAATAAGAAATTATTGTCGGAGTAGAACGATGAATTAACTGAATATTGTTTGTGCTGATTGAAGCTGCAGGATATGCACAAAAAGTACAGATTTGAGTCTACATTTTTCTGTACGTCTCTGCCTGACAACACTTAGTGCTGACAGTTCACAACAACGTGAGACATTTTGCCTTCATCAAACAACTGCAGCTCGTGTGATTTACATGATACATTTGGTCATAACAAGATAACGATTATACTTTGATAAATTATGCAGCTAAAGGTCAGGAAGTGAAGATGAATGAAAAGATGTTCTCTGTCTATTCATCTTTACTAATTCGCTGCTGGCCACTAACACACACATTTAAGGTGGAATGTTTTCTTGCATGTTATTTGATGTTTGATTGACCTTTCAATCAATCCACCTTAAATGTCAATGAATGACGCAGATGATGACTTTTGACCATTTCATTTGTTTTAATCAGCTGTATTGCATACATTGGTCTGGGGAAAAATTTTGGTGAGGCCAAGAGACAAGACCTCTGATCCAAGCGCATGCCTCTAACCGACACGTCAACACATGCACGCACACACACACACACACATACACACACAACATTTACCGATACACAAGCTCTCTCTATCACACACACTCCTCATACTCACTTACACACATATGGTCCTCCTAAACAACTTACTAATTTATGCCGCTTATTGCAAAATACAAATTTGATAATGAATAAAAAAAAACATTCATTCACAAACTCAATCACGTTTCATGAGAGACATTTCGAGGATGTTTCAAGTTTCACATTCACATCATAAAGAATCAGTAGGCTACATTGATCAAATACGTGACTTACAAACCCCATTGTGTGTGGTTGACAATGTTTATATGTCAAAAGAGGCTATAAACAATCGCATCTCTTCAGGTAACCTGGCGCCATGAATGCTGTACCTGGTGCTTTCTGTAGTCAGACCACCAACTGGTGGACTGGTGGACTGAGTACAGCCAAATCCAGGCAAGCAGGGCACAATAAGTGCATCAAAAAATGTACATCTCCAACAGTAAAGTCACAGAGAGAGGAAGGTCATTATCCTGTATGTCAGCCTTTTTCCTCTCCGTACACAGCTGTAGTTTTGGTGTTGGCCTGCCATCAGATTTATTTTTAAGTTGCTGCTGTAGTGGGAATTTAGTCAAATTGTTGTTGATACAACACAGTGGAACAAAGGATGCTAATAGCAGTTTATTGACTTTTCTTTAATTGTATTTCAACACTTGATGCATTTACAGTATGTTGATGAATATGACTTCATAGGCCATTAGTGAGATGTATGTAATGCTGCAGTCTTATGGAGGCTTTTATCCAAAGTGGTCTGAGTGGGTGGCTCACTGGAAATGTCATTACAGCTGTTACGCAACACACAACTGTTGTCACAACAACCAGTTGTAAACAACCAGAATTCAAGAGGTCCTAAATTCAGTCCATCTTCAGTCATGTGCTTACATTTATGTCTAAATGTAATTAATAACAGGCACAAATGACACTTTTTGTTATTGTTGCTGTGCTCTCTCTTGCCACAGACATGAATGCATCACTTCCTGTACCTCAGACAATGTTTAAACTGCAAATGTAAAAACTGACAACTGACACACACACACACACACACTAACACTAACTGACAAAACCAGAAAGGCTCACACATGACTGACAGTGATTTGAGTCTGATTGGTTTAGATCCTGTGACAAACACACTTTATGGTCTGTCACATTTTCAAAATAAAAGACAAACCAGTGACTTACTAAAAGCTGTTTCAAAGTGAGAGAAGTTCATTAAAGTAAAAAAATTCTAAACGAATAAGTCTCAAGTAAACATACCCCAACCCCCCCATAAACAAACATAAACAAAATTATGTTAGCCTGGCTCTTCTGATTTTAAACCAACTGTAGCTGTGACTGTGACAACACAGTAGTAAGAGTTTACAGTGTGAACGTGTGAATGAGTCCAAGTGTGTGAATGAGTGTGAGTTTATGTGTCAGTGAAGAGGTTTGGTGATTTTTGTGTAGCTGCTGTTGTTTCACACCGACTTGGCCTCGGCCGACTCGTCTCTCAGCCATTTGTCATCGAAGCCCTTTGGCAGCTCGTCCTCCTGTAGCCTGTTTGTTGTTCAACAGACTGCACGCTAATTTTAGACGCAGCGTGCAAGTCGTGCTGCTAATGGAAAAGTGTGTGTGTGTTTTTGTGAATGTGTGTGTGTGGTGAGATTAATTAGTTTCCAGAGAAATCTGCAAATTGTTCTTCTCTGTTCTCTCCTCTCAAATCTCAGCACCTGCTTGCCACACAGTATTTGTGTGTGTGTGCACGCGTGTTAACACACACTCAGTTTTGTTTATTGAGTTTTGTTTGTGTGTCTCTGCTGAAACACTGAATATTTCTAAATTTTATTGGAACAAATGTAATTAAAGTCTCGTTGCAGCTTCTCTAGCTCCACCTTTTGTCATTCAGGCTTCAACACATTCAACTTGAAATAAGGTTTAATTCAAGAAAATTTTTGTTAATATATATCTCTTTTAAACTCACAGTTCCCTCATTAAAAGGGTTCATTTGTACATTTGACACTTGATGCTTTAAAGTCATCTTGTTGTTTCTCTTGTTGAGTCTGAAGAACAAACGTATAAGTGCCCACATATAATAACGGAATTTCTGAATTTGTTTTTAGAGTCGCAGCACATTGAGCACTCAGGGCCACCGCACCTTCCACGTCTGCTCTTGACAGACAACAGTAAACAAAAGGAGATGTGAATGGGAGGTTTTATTGGTTTTATGGCAATCTACTTCTACTCTTTTTTTTGTTACTTTTAGGTTGACAATGTTTCATAAAAATGACAGACTCAAACAACATGTGCACAGGAAAGAAGGAGGGAAACTGGGCCAGAAACATGTGAGAGACAAAGTCAGAGAAAAGATGAAGAGAAGGTGGTGGAACAAAGTGAAGGAGGAAGTTGGAGGTGGTTGTCAGGTACATGGAGACAGACTTACATGGGTACCATAGACTTCAGCGTCACTGATCTCTGATCTGCATATTGTTCCAGCTCATTTCACCTCAGCTGCTTCAGGACTTTATCATGGCTAATTAAACCTCACAGTCGTCCCTTCCCCCTCCCACACAGAAACCATAACATCATGGTCATCATCTGAACTTTGATTACATCGTTCAAGGACGGCATGTGCACACACTTAAAGACAGACAAACCTGAGGATCCAAAGATTGAAGAAAGAAGTTATTTGTGATCTCCGTTAAAACACAAACAACATTGTACATCATGTGACCAACACTAAGATCTGAGCCAGTTTTATCCACTGATGAAGTCCATGGCATAAAAGCCCTGAAAAAACTAGTAAGTGGATCTTGAGTATTGATTAGTCAGTTAGAGACATTAATCCCATACACAGTCTAATGATCTGGGCGCTCAGTGATGTGATCAGGTTCATGACCTCTGAACTTCCTGTCTCAACATTTATCGATTAAAATGAAAACAAACACACAAGCTGTGTCCTCATTCAAAGGCAGCATTTAAGTACCTCGACTGTCCTATTTCCAAGGCTCCTTCAAATATGTCCTTGTTTCCCTGGGTAATGAACATATCCCAAGATTCATTGCACACCGGTAATGAAACACTTTCAAATTTCAGTCTTATGTTTCACCTCAGTTCAAACCTCACGTTTCTGCAAAAAAAAGTTATGTGTTGTCAAGGTTGCTAGGCAAGGGAGCCACGCTTTGCAACACAATGGTTAGGGCAAGAACATCTGGCAACACAAAGGGGAAATCCTCCAAAGACCAGATTGTCTCATTCCAATTCACGTCTATGACGGCTATGAAGGGCCACACTTTATCTGTAGAGTGCAACTTCTAAAGGAAGTGTACTCTGAGGAAGCATCCTTCGAAGCATACGTCCTTTGAAAGAATCATCCCCCGAAGGAAGCATCCTCAGAAGGGTGTGTGGCCTACTGAAGGATGTGTTTTCCTCCACAGGATGTGCCCTTCAAAGGATGTGTTCTCTGAAGAACGGATCCCCGTCTGAAGGAAGCTCCACCTTTAAACGGTGCATCTTTCAGTTGTCCTCCGAAGTAAACGTCCTCCTCAGAAGGATATGTCCTCTTCTGAAGGATGCGTTGTCCTCTGAAGGAATCGTCCTCTGAGTTGAGACACAAACATCAAAGTTAAACAAGTTTCTGGGACTCTTGTTAAAAGATTTCTCAGTAAAGTGAGCACTGGAACCAGACTAATTATTCTTCAGTCCTTATGAAAGCGTTCTGTAATTCTCACACACAACCACACACACACACAGTGGGACACACTCACACCCACAACATGATGAGCACCTGGCTCAGGTGTGTGTCTCCTGATAGCAAAGCTACTGCTGCTGATAGTAATAATAATATTAATAATAATGCTGATACGGGTTACGGGAATGACACTTTGGTAATTACCTCTTACATTCTTGGTAATGAGATAATATATTTATCGCACTAATGGCAGTTTCCCTCCAGAGGAACGGCGCCTCTCGTTCATGACGACCAAACAGAATGACCGTCTCCTCCGTAATGACGGACACGACCGCGGCGACCTGAACGAGCGGAGGTATTTTCATCAGCGGAGACGGAGCGTGATGATTGTAACCCAGAAGACACCTTGAGCTGGAATAAATACAGGGGCCGGTGTGAGCTCATCGCCGCTCATTGTCTCCTGCTTTTCTTCTGCTTCTCAGAGCTCTCTGTGATGTTTCAGAACAGATTGATCTTGACACCAAGGAAGAAGACAACATACGTTCACAAATAGGGATGCGTACCTTTCACATTTAAACTTACATTTAAACGATACCGATAACCGGTTCCTGGGACCCAGTACCAGTATACAACTGGGTGCCCGGTTTTGTGTGTATGTTTGGTAATTAAAGTTAATTTGTTTATAAAAAATGTGTTAAAACTTGTGAATTTTCAGTATTTATTGTTATGGTTCGGTGTAAACAGCCGGCATAATAAGGGGTCTTCCTTAACAGCAATAACAGGATCTCTGATTATAACCTTAGAGTGTGCAGGGAGAGGAGGGCCTGAAAATGAAAACCCAATTTGCGGATATTGAAGTCCAGACCCGACACAGTCTGACTCACTAGCATTATTCTTGGCACCAACCCGGCCCCAAATAAATAAATAAATAAATAAATAAAAGAGTAAGCCCGAGGCCCGACAGGACCCGAGTCATTTGTATATATTTTCAGTCAGAACCAGCATGTCCGGTCGGGCTGGCCCGTTGAGACAGCTCTGTTGTCAATGTGTTTATGAGAGATAGAGAGCGGGGCAGGGAGGGGCTGCTCGTCGGCCAGACACTCCTCCACTGTCTCACAGACACGATGGGTGCGTTTGGGTACTGAACTGTATTACCGTTGGATTTTATGTGAATCAATACTCTGGATTACCATAGGAATTCAGTCGGTACCAATAAAAGTACTGAGTTCGGTACTCACAAATCAGCTTATTTCCAACATTAACCTGAAACTAACATCAAGTGGATAAAACAGACCTTGGTGCTCTGTCAGTTTGTTTCAGTACAGTGGGAAAAAAATATGAAAAACTGTAGATTTCTTTTAAATTATTATAAACTTAACTAGTGGACATAAAACTGTGATGATGTAAATTACACACACAAACTTTTTCTT
Source organism: Selene dorsalis (assembly GCA_900303245.1). Taxonomy (NCBI): domain Eukaryota; kingdom Metazoa; phylum Chordata; class Actinopteri; order Carangiformes; family Carangidae; genus Selene; species Selene dorsalis. The sequence goes on from OMNW01021019.1 coordinate 12,037, forward strand.
TTTTGTTTTTAGTCTGATAGTCACAGCAAGAGAGAGACAGGAAGTCAATGAGAGAGCACTGACACAAAGCAAAGGATCACAGGGCAGACTCAGACCCAGGCAGCTGCAGTTAGGATGAAGTCTATATGGTGCAAGCTCCACCAGGTGAGCCACTGGGGATGATAGTCTCATTGTATCTGTGTGATCTAATATGTGGATGTGTTGTAGAATGACCATCAGAATACATGAATCTGGACCCACTGTAGGACTTTAGCCTGTTTTGAGACGGTAATTGAGCTGATTTATCAAGGCAGCAGCTTCTTCTGCTGGTACTTCTCATGGTACACAATCCTGTCTCAAGCTTTCAAACAAATCTTTATTGACAGTTGTCAACAGTTAGGATAGTCCACAGGGACTGAGCCATTTCTATACTCACTCAGGTTGTCCAACTTCACAATTAATGTTAAAGCTACATTATATTCATCTAGATCACAACTTGATTGAGCCACACATCTTGTATCCAACACCACAGATAAATAAATGTGTACAGTGTGTTTCAGCCTGTTTCAGTCTGTTGTAAGACATGTAGGTTTAAGGCTAAATGAGAAGGTGGAATCCCTACCAGGTGAATTTAAGCCAAACATTTACACTTGAGCAGCAGAGCTCGTTTGAGCCACAGTGAATCATTTCTGGCTCAAACTCTCTCCCACAGTCGGTGAGTCTGAGACTCAGTCGACCTAATGGGGCTGCAGAAACACTGGTTGGGGTGAAATCAGACGACAAACCAAAGAGCAACCTCAGATCAGTTGTATTAGTGACAGAGCTGTCGGGAGAGTTTACCGTGATCGTCTGAATCCTGACTTGCAATTAAGTTGGGAATAATCACGTGTCAGACTTCACTGAGAAGAAGCTCAAGCAAATATCAGCCTCCACTTTCTCAGTCTCCTCCTTCTCATTCCTTCTGTTGCACTCCTCCTTTCTTCCACCTCTCCTCCCCCACCTCCCCTCTCCCTCTCCGCAGTAGAGGAAGCGGTCCGTCATGCTCGGCTGTCTGCGAGTGAGCGGTGAAGCAAAAAGCTCCAGCGTCGGCATAAAACCTCTTGCGAGCAGCAGAAATCCTGTTTGAAAGCCTCCAGTTGCACTGACAGCTCAGTGGAGACACACACACACATATGGAGGCCCACACACACTACATGCATGAACAAATATAGCTGAGCAGAGACATGTGTGCATGTATATACGTAGGCAGCGACACGATAAACGACAGGATGCACAGATACAGATTTATTTATGCTGATCCTCCCTGAGGTCTTCTTCTTCTTCTTCTTCTTCTTCTTCTTCTTCTTCTTCTTCTTCTTCTTCTTCTTCTTCTTCTTCTTCTTCTTCTTCTTCTTCTTCCTCTTCTTTCTCTTTTTCTTCCTCACGTCCACAGCCAATATGTCTTTGTTCTGCACTGACATAGTACAACTCGGTGAAGAGATTAACTTGGCGGTGATTAATTTGGTTAATTACTATCCAAGCAAAAAACAAGCAAGTTTGGCATCGCTCCAAAGTGATCCATCCTCTGCTTCAGTGTAGAGGAGTGGTTTCTCTCTTCAGCCTGACTGGTCATATGTGAGAGGTGGTCAGTGGTGTTCGGCCTGTAAAGATGAGCAGTTTAAAATGGATGAATCGGATTAGAGGTCAGTGGAGGGAGGGAGACACCCGGGGCCAAATGTATAAACCATGCATACACATAAAAAGTGTGCGTACGCCACTTTCCACATATTATTTCAAATGGAGAGACATTTCATTTGGATATTTGCTTTCTTTCACTACATTGTGTTAATAATAATTATGATGACCAGCCAGCTGCAGTAGCTGTTCAACTGCATCTTGATGTGATGTAATGACTGTTAGCGTGATAAGACAAGTGGACAGTGTTTGTTTCATGAAAAAACAAACAGACCCGTGTGTTGGCTAAGAACAGCAACACACAACTTTTTTATTTGTGGGATCAGATCATAAGTCGTCAGTGGAGATGAATTTAAAATCAGCTTTGAACAGACACTCAGAGCTGATCACTGTGATCAATCACTGAAGGCATGTGGTAAAACCAGGGACACCTCAGACCCTGACTGTGTTACTGTTACTACCCTCTCCAATCAGTCACACAGAAATACTTCCTCATTTTTCCAAATCTCTGTATTTAATTTCATCTCCCTCTCTCAGAGCTCTTCTTCTTTTTTTCTTCTTCTCCTTCTTCTTTCATCTCATTTCTCTTTCTGTGCATCTCAATCCAGGGCCTTAATAGTTTTCACACCTTGACAAGGGAAGCACAGTTGTCACCATGGAAACCAGGTCCACCTCGGTGAGAGTGTGTGTGTGTGTGTGTGTCTGTGATGCCAGGTGATGCTGCATGTTTCCGTACCTGCGGCTCTGTGGACATGTTGGAACACTGAGGTGGTGAAACCTGCTGGGAGAAACTGTGATGGTAACGACATCATCAGGGTCACAAGCGGACACACACCGTGCACACAAACACACAAGCAAAATGAGTAGGATAATTAGCACGTAAACTAAGCGTCGAGATGGTTTTCCTGCTGTTTCCCTTCTGTGTCTTTGATCTGCTGTTTGTGTTCGTCACAGACGACTCATTGTTTCCTTGTTTCATCGCCGCCAGTTCTCAGAAACTCCGATTATTTTCTGCTCCTGATTTCAGAGATTCCTGAAAATCTGCAGACACAACAACACGTGAATCCAAACTAAACCAGAGCTGCTGCATTTTCTCTCTGTACCCATGACTTTAGTGTTGTTATTATCGTTTGATGAGCGTGAGGGTGTTGTGTCCTGCACGGACACAGTGATGGACAAGGACGTGTCTTTGACTCACCTGTACAGGTGAGTCTCTCTCTCTGATGTGTGCTGCAGAAATTGAGGAGGGAGGGGGGGAGTTATCTCTCTTCATGTGTGGTGAAGCTCAGGTCTGCTCCAGTGAAGTGGAGGGAGGAGGGGGAGGAAACTGGAGGAGGACGAGGGCTCTCTCTCCGTATGCATAAACCATGAGAACAGAGGCTCCAGTCGAGAGAGAGAGAGAGAGAGAGAGAGAGAGAAAAGCCCCGGGCGAGAAACAAGCACCTGGATACACACACTCTCTCTGCACATACGCACTAGCACACACACTTTGAAAAATAAACATGACGACATCAGTCTACATGCACAGTGCAGTCAGCTCACATACTGTACACACACACGCACACACATCATTAGTGTAGTTGCAGGCCAAGGAGTTCAAGAGCAGAAATTTCTAATGATTTTCTTTAAATGATTAATGGAGCTTCACTGACAGAGAGAGAGAGAGAGAGAGAGAGAGAGAGAGAGACAGATGTGTTGGTCTGATTCAGTCTTATTATAACAGATGTTGCATGTTGGCTTTTTAATTCTTCCTTCGTACAGTTGCTGTAATTAGTCAGAACTGTAGTGTTTTTTTGCTGCTGAGCTTCTGTTTCTGACTTTGTTTCCATGTATATTTGAGACTGTTTGTTTACGAGGACGAGTCAAATCGAAGATGAGACCTCACCTTAAGGGTGGCACGGTGCTGAAGGTCCTGAATTCGATCCCCAGGCCTAGGGCCTTCTTGTGTGGAGTTGTCTCTGTGTGAGTTCCTCCTCCCACAGTCCAGAGATGTGCATGTTAGGTTTATGCTTATGTTTATGTTTCCTTTGAATGTGTAACAAACAAGAAATACTAAATAATAAGATAAAAGAAAATAAAACTGAAAAACATGGCAGTCAAAAATGATAATAATAATAACAGACAACAATGAAAAGCACAAAGAAAAGAAATGGTTGTTGTTTTGTTGTTCTTGTTTTTCCTATTCAAAAAGAAGGAGGAAGAAAAAACTCATTGAATCCCACTGTCTGTTCAAATATCATTGTTTGATAATCATTTAATTGGTT
>OMNW01021037.1:2958-26843 GCA_900303245.1 Selene dorsalis
ATGAGGATGAGTGTAGGTAGGGATATATCATTTTTTGCATCATGTCTTATGTGGTTTTACCCATCAAGCTTTTTTAGATGTGTGAAAAAGAGGCAGAAGGCCATTAAAAATCAATGTGGAAACTGCAGAAACCAGATTGTTCCAACCACCATTAACCAATCTCTGCATCTTCATGTCCATCTGAGTACTGTTCACTCATGTCTCATTGAAACACTCACACACGTCATCCTAAACAATGACTAATAGGTCCTCCCCTCCTTTTCCATGTCCAAAATTGCCATTAACACCTCTCCATCACCATGGCATCCAAAGTTTTGAGTTTAATTTTAGCGTGGTGGGTTCACAGCAGGGCAACTGAGCAAAGATGGTTGCAGTGACACACAACAAAAGCCGGCCCCTTTTTTAATGTTCACTCCACAGCTGCATTGTACCACTGCATCATCATCATCATCATCATCGTCATCATCATCATCATCATCATCATCATCATCATCAACAACAACAGCAACAACTCTCTTGTACCTTATGCAACTGAAAACTCATGGCATTTTGATGTTTACAGTAATTATGGGTTTAACATTCAATTGAAAAATTTCGGTTACTTCACAAACACACAGACTCTCAGGGATTCACTAAACTTCTGTATCAGACCCAGTGTGCCATGCAGTCTACATCTACAGCTGCTACCGCACCTTCCAGTAAGACATATAATTTGCTCTAAATATATTATTTAGGTGTCTGAACCCTACTATTAACTGTCATACTGCTTCCCCTTCCTGGTGTGAATATGGCTGAAATCAGGTTATAAATGGCAGCCCTCTGTCTCATCACTTTAACCAATATGCATTTTAAATTGTCATGATGACATTTAGCCAGTGAGCTTGCTTTTCTGTATGGTGAATATGTGAGAATATTAGTGTGACAAGAAATTGGTTGCACTCTCTGCCTGTCACAACCAGTGCCATCAATCAGTGGACGGCCTTGATTATCAATATAAGCAGTATTTGCTTTTCTCGCTGCCTTTGACAGGGTCACAGAGGTTTGTAGTGCATCTGGCTGAAAATAACTGTTGGACAACGGAATTACCATTCTTTTTTGAGAAGGAAAATATAACCACTCTCTCTCTCTCTGTTTGTTACCTGTATACCCACACAAACACACACTGAAACACATGGTTGATTTGGGACTGCTGTTCTGCCAGCAACATCATCACTCTCCTTCCCACCCTTGTCTCCATGGAGACGAGCTTCCAGAGCTGGCTGGTTGCAGACCGTTGTGAATCAGCACAGACTAAAAGGGAAAGGGGAGGGAGGGGAGTGGGGGGGGGCTCTTTATGCTTAAACATGACTAAAAGAACACAGTGAGCTCTGTGTTGTCTTTGCCACGACACAGAGATGATCAAAGTGTCCAACCATTCATGCAGATGTGAAAAAGGAAGATGTTAAAAGATATGGATGAAGATGTTCACATTTGAGATGTGCTCTGTCTCCAGAGTATTCATATAGCACAGGTGTCTACATATGTCTGTGTGTATATCGAATATTCATCAGCTTTATTTGATTTTTTTTTTTTATTACTTTTCTCTGTTGATGGTCCTGGTCATTCATTTTCAGACACATTAAATGTAATTTCCTCTTTATCTTCTCTGCTCAAACAAAATTGACAACATGATAAAATACAGCCTGTGCTGTGTTTTATTGGTTTTTATCAGTATCAGTATAGCTGATACCATCTTGCATGGCTTTATTAACAGCATCTGAGAATTTGTTGTTTGAGTCAGATCCTTGCTTGTTTCTGCTCTATCCTTTCGACTCTATTTATTATAGACCAGAAAACCAATATTAAATTTTAGCCATTCTGGACTTTCACATATGTGCACGTCAATATGTAAAAAGTGATCAAACTGTACATATAAGCAATATTTGACTGGAGTAAAAATGCCTTGTTGAGTATAATTTTTGTTTCTTGTGTATGTTTTTCTTTTTGTTTTGTATTACATATTGTCAGCTCTACTCCAGCATCTGTATAGGGTCTAAGTGTGAGTTCAGTTCATGCTAAACTTGCTTTGGAGTAAAGAGGTCAGAGAATATATGCTGAGTGTCAGTGCTGTAATATTATGTTCTTTCATGGAGTATTTACCTATGGCATCTTTACTGCCCATATAGCCCATGTCTAAACCTGCTACTTGCTGAAGTAGCTGATGAGTTCAGTGGTACTAATGGCTGGAAAGGATGGTGAGGCTGTGAATTTAAGCCTAGGATGCCCAATTAGCACTACTTACAAAGTCTGATGGAGCACAAAAACAGGCAGGGTCAGGTCATGAGTAGGCAGAGAGCAAACAAGAGTGCAGAAAGATGGTGGGTCTGCTAAAAAGGCCTCCCTCAAGGTTGTTGAGTCAAGGAAATGTCTGCCTGCTGTGTGTCAGTGGTGCAGAAAGACAATCAGAATCAACGCTAAGCCTCCATGATATATGCACTAACAGCCGGGTGCTTCCACAGTCAGGACAATGTCGGAAGTATTTAGTGAAGCTGGTCTTGGTCCGGATGTAATGGATCTGCTGGAATGTGTGTGTGTGTGTGTGTGCGCAAGGTTCACTCAGAAGATCAACGGAAGAGAAAGCTTTCATCAGCTTAACACATTCACCTTAACTCAAAGTCTGAATGGGTACCCTGTGCTCATCACATTTATAGACACACACACACAGGCATGCACGCACAGAAGCATAAAAATAAACACACCGACACAAGAAGCATGCGTTCATGCCATACCGTATGTGTGTACAATTACAGAGGAAGTGAACCTCATTAAAGGTCAGAGGACACAGAGAGATTCCTGGCAGGGTGGCGAGTGCTGTACAGGGGCAAGGAAAGAGCAAGGTATAGTTTATGGAGCAGAGGGAGAGCAAAAGACAACTGTTTCCACTCATGTCAATGTTGTGCACATTTAGGTTTTACTGTAAGTGTCTGTGGCGCGTCAGGGTTTCATTTGTGCGAGAGAGAGAGAGAGACAGAGAGCAGGAAATGGAGTGAGGAGAAACAACAGTGAGAGAGCATAAAGGCCACATTAGTTCACTTTACTGATGACACTTTGTTGGACAAGTGACAAGATTTTTTTTCAGCTTTTGCTTCATTCTAGTCTTTGAATCTCACATAATGTGGGCAAAAAGTTGTTTTTTATCTATTTAGTTAGGATTCACCTCAAATAAATCTCCTCCCAATCCATTCAGCACAAACAGAGGTGATAATTATGCCTATGTCTACATCTAAATGCTGTTTATGTGATCCTGATAGTGGAAGGACAACTACACCCAGAGCTTTCATAATTTGTAGGCACATGGACAGGCACAAGTTTGGAGTCTGTGATAGGTGATGGTCAAGAGTGATGGCTGCTTACCTCATGGTGATGCTGATTAGAGGGTTGGAGTAAAGAGAGCTTTTAGGGAGATATTTTACTGCAAATGACTGTTTTTTCCAAATGAGCCTCTTGTGGGTTTCTTATAAATGTGCTGGGGCAGGTCTGGGCACATCTCTACTGAAGTGAGAGATGTCAACAAACAAAAGGAGGGAAAAGGAAAGGAAAACAAGCTGCCCATCTACAAGCTGTCATAGCTGAAAGATGGAAAAACAGGTTTAACACACCAACAAATCCTGAAATGCACCTAGCCAAGCCCTAATGATTGCTTCTTCTTTTGATGTAACCGAAGCAACCACAGACTAAACAGACCACAAGTGGCATACAGGAGCCAGCACGCAATGGAAGTGAAATGCCAAAGCCTTGAATGGCCTGAAGGCAGGTACATTGTTGTGCCCCATTAAGTATAAAGTTCCCCTGAAAATGGCTAGGGGAAAACATCAGTGGCCTTTGCCGCTTGCTGTCTGCCTTGAGAATGGGATGCAAACATTCCCATATGTGGTTCATAGCGCTCTCAGACACACGCACATACAAATGGACAGACATGAATGCACACACATGCAGTGCACAATACCCTGTGAGCGTGAAAGACATGGGCAGACTGTTAGAGGGACTCAACTAACAAATGATGTCATTATCTAAGCACACTGGCTTGAATATTATTATCATATTAGTGGGAGGCGTTTGGCATTTTTGCTTTCAATAGGCATGGACTCACTGGTAGGAAAGAAAAAAAAGAGGCCATTGTTCTGAATTTTTCTCATACATCTGACATTTTCACTGACAAACATGCAAAGTCAGAGTGAGAAAGTCAGTCAGCTGAGCTTTGGTATTTTTCGCCATCTGCTGAAGCACCACCAGGAATACCTGGGCATATTTCTATAAAAGGTAATCCTGACGGGCACTTCCCTGTGCTGCTCATGTTTTGGTTTTTTTTTTTTAAAGCATTAGCATACGGCAGGCATACAAATGATCATGCAGAAACATGAGGAGAGCAGGAGGAAGGCTGTGATATGGGGTCTCCATGGCAACCACACAAAAACAGCATGCACTCACCATGGCAACAGAGCTGGCGAGGGAATATAGCAGAGACAGCGCTAGAGCTGGTGCTGGCCTCTGGCTGTTTGAAGTGATACGTGCATGCCAGCAGCACAGCATCAGCAAGTGATTTGCTCACACTAAAACATGAATACTAATGTATTACATCTGTGAATAAATACTGGTACTGAGAGTGACACGGTAGGTGTACATTTCAAAACATGTACATTTTTTCTATACAATGGACCTTAGCGGTAATCAATATTCTTATTAGAAATGCATCAAAATACCATATGTATAATGTGAAATACGTCATTTGTAAGGCCAAACACTGAAAAGTAGCAGTTTCCCCGAACCAAATGGAGCATTTTGGCATCCTTTAGGACTTTTGGCTTTTCTGCACTGATTTACTATTAAAGCTCTTACCAGTATGGTTTGAAGCCACGATGACAGCTTGTTTAAGAAAGAAAAAACACTGTAAACTGACTGATCACCACCAAACAGTAGGTAGATGAGCAAAATTATCCATTAGCAGGTGAAAAGAGATATTAGAGGCAACAGACCCTGATGTTTTCCACAGACATCAGCCTGGGCTTGCATTCGGCTCCGTGCCAGAAACATGACCTCACATGAATGATAACGTTGGCCTGGTGTCAGCTGAAGGTGTAAAAAAACAACCGTAGGCTACACGTGTGACGATCTGTCAGCGTTGTGCTTAGATCTTGTTCCACCCTCTCAGAATCTGCTGTATATTTTGACACTTGAACTAAAGGAATATGACAAAACATGTGAGGAAACTTGAGAGCTTACACATACTATAGATTTTTTTTTTCATCCAACAGAGCCAGGCAACTGATCTTTGTGCTAAAATAAGCTAAGATAACACACTGCTGGCATAGCTTATTGGACCAAGAAGAAACTGTGAGCAACTAACATTAAACCAACCAAGTTTCCTTTGGTCTCCATCAAGTGACCACAGGAAACTTAACACAGCCATGCTAGCTGTTTCTCCAGTCTTTGTGCTAAGCTAAGCTAAGCTAACACACTGCTGGTGTAGCTTCATATTGATCATTATCAATCTTCTTATGTAAATCTCACCGTTAACCTCTGACACAAGGTCAACTGGCCCTAAATAAAAGTTAAACACAGACAGACACCACTTTGTTCCTGTACAGTGGTGGTGTGTCGTGGTACAACGGTACAGTAGGCCTTGTTAATAGAGCCACAGAAGGCTAACCTGAGATGACAAATAGCCCCACACAACTGCTGATGCTTCAAGGCCACAGTCAGCTGTACTGTAAATGATAATGGTTTCCCTGCCAGACAAGGAGAAACCCCCAGAACATACATCACCATTGACACTGTTGTTGCACACAGGGATATGACATACAATTTTTCAACAGTGGTTTGAATATGAAATCATGCTGGATCACATGTGACATTTCACCACCCATCAATATAAATATTTTACCCTAAATAAAAATGACTAAAACATCCTCTTAAAGCTGGAAAAAATTAAAATCATTACTCCCAAATGAGGCATGATTAATGCTGCACTTTAAATGGGCATTTCACAAAAGAGTCCCCCTAATGAGCTTGGTTGTCAGTGAAGTTTTTTTTTCTTCAATCACTGTCTTTAATTAAACACTGAAACACAAAGAGACACACAGATATAAATCACGTTAGTTTAAGCTGCTTTTCAATTCAGCAGCCATTAAAAGTTGCGCCGCTTGACTGGATTCAACGTCAGCTGTGATCGGATTGAACTGCGTCACCGTGGACTCTTTAGACCTAGAGAAAAAAAGACCATGTTTCTGTTTCATATGTCTGTGGGAGTTCAGATGAGATATCAAGTGCCACATCTCAAGTGTGAGATGAAAAAATAAAGCAAACTCAAAGTGTCATTTTGTCCTTTCTGTTTAAGTGAATAGTTGGCAAACCATAACCATATGTTTTTGAATTCTTTGACTTGGAGGATGTGCATAATTTCTCTACATTGGTATTCAGCCACCCCGGAGCGAGACTGTCTGCTGGAGCTGTCTTTTCACTAGAATAATCAGAGCAGGTGGGTGTGGCAGAGGGACTAACTGGCCATAGCAACACAACAGACCTGAATCAATGTCTCCATCTAGTGACCAAAGGAAACTTAACAGTATAGCAGGCAGCTTTCTGACAACACTGAAAAATCATGTTCACACTGCTTTAGAAAGGATTTATTTTGAGTATTTTGCTGAACAGTTGCACTTTTTATTATTATTATTATTATTAAATTTTATTTCCTAATTTTAGAAAAATGGTCTTCCATAGACTAAGAAATCTGTATGTACTGTGATTATGGAAACTTTTCAAACTGAAATTTTGTTTATTTTATTTTATTCTTTCCAAATATTGACTGGATTTTCCTGTAATACACAAAACATTATGCAAAATGTAAACTTTTCCCTTTTCCTATTGAGGAATAACATTTTTTTTCTTCCATTTTCCACTTTTCCTAATGAACACAGCTTGTAGAGATGTTTATCATGATTTTATCTACATAAGTTTTTTCTACTTACCACGTAATGTTCAAGACAGGCAGAGTTAGTTCATTGTCTTGATGCATACAGGAATATTTTTTCAATGGGCTACTATATTCTGTGTTTAAAAGTATAAAAGACTCAATACAAGCCTTTGACAGGCTGTGAGAAAAGACAGACTACAACTAATGCACAAGCAGAAATGTCCTGTTTTATAAACACTGGTTTCCGCAGCAGAAATCAGGTAAGTGGTTACAGATCACTTACAAGGAAGTGACAGAATAAATTCTTTAAACAATGACAGTTGCTGTGGAGTTTAGGACAAGATGCTGGAAGATCCCCCAAAAAGTGGTTCCAAAGTTTTTTGGCTTGTGACTTTTGAAAGTGAAGTGAATCTGTTTATGGACCGATCACTTTTTAGAAGCCAGAACTGCCAGACATTAAGCAAGAAAACAAAACGCCATAAATCATCATTCTCTGACTCCCTATAAACTAAACATCATATTTGTGAATCATTCTATCTGGGATTGGCTGCATGGTAAAAATAAAGGATGTCTGCATGACTTCCTCCTCTTTCAGTGCTAAAATTTGGGAATATGAGCAACAGACTAAAGAAGTACTTGGTCAAAGCAGTATTTGAATGAATGGTAATAGGTTGTGATTCTTAATAATTACTTTATCCAAATAGCCTATAACATAGGATATATGCACTCCATAAATCATACTCCTCCATAACCTGTCAGTATTTTTGTTCTCATTCAGTCCTCTTTGATTTGCTGAATGTCCTATAGCCGAAGAGCATGAGAATATTTATATTCTAGAAAATAATGCTGTTTTTATTAACAACTTAAACTAAAACTAAAACTTACAATTGTATGTTTGTCCATCCAAGGACTGATATAAGAGGTTCGTCAGAGTGAATAACTCCTACACAAGGCAAACAATTAGTCAGCAAGTTGATTTATTCCACAGATCAAATATGATTCATTACAGTTCACCAGAAAGTTGTCCATGCAACAACTCCCTCATCACACCCATAAACTATTATTTCACTCTCAAAAATACATACACACAAATGACAGACTCATCTCAGTGGTCATATATTATCAATATTATTATGCACAAAATATAAAACTAGCCTCTTTCTTTGACATCAATACATAGTGGCTGCAATATTACTTCTCTTGCACAAAATGTCTGCACATTTATATACACAAAGTACTTCCTATGCAGTGCATAGTCTCCATAAATTTCTCTTGTCAAGATATTGCATAATAAATATCATCAGACTTTTAAGACTTGCCGAGATCCAGACACGTGTGCTGGCAGAGAAAAAAAAAAGACTCAGTTAAGACAGAATAAATAAAACCTTTAGGCGTGTGTGCAAATGCATATGAGAGCATGAAATGATGAAAGAGACAGACAGTCAAGTTTGAAACATGACCTCCTTGACAGGCTACTGTGCACCTGTGTGTAGGTGCACTAAATGTCTGTATATGTGAATATGTCATTAACAGAGGAAGCCGCCTCAGAGACCCTGAGATAACCCATCTGACCTGTATCCTGCCAAACAGCCCTGTCGGCTACAGACAGAGGACTTGCAGAGTTACAAAGGCGCCAAACCGGTCAGCTCCAAAGAAATTTGGCTCCTGTGGTAGCTGTCAATCAAGCTGACCGCTTTGTTAAAACATCTCAAGCAGGAAAGGGTTGAGCCCCGCTACTTCCATCAAACACTGCCAACATAAAGAAATAACATCTGTCTAATAAAACCATGTTATGCATGTTAGATTGTTCATGGATTCTTTAATCATTAATTCCCAAGTTTTAAATTGTGACCTCTAAATTCCTGATGGGATTTAACAGAACCTTTTAGCAGATGGTACGTGCCTGTTGTCACTCCTGTTGTCACAGCAAAAAAAAATTAAAATGTATCCAAAACCTGAACAATATTGAAATGTTCTCTAATCCATTTTCTTAAAAACCTTGTGGACCTTTTTCTTTATCTTAGGTGTCATATTTATCATCTCTGACGAGTTATCAGGGTCTAAAATGCTGGTTATACAACAGCCAGTAGAATGGCAGTACATTACAGTGGGTTATAGAAAACTATTTCACATAGCTATAAGTTGGTGTCCATGTGGAAGGTGGTTGGGATTTCAGCTGATTTGTGTGTTTCAGCGTCAGTTGTTTTAAAGAAATCTCCCATTTTTCTACGATATCCTCCACTGGACTGAAGACTCTGATGTGTGTAAGGTGTACTGTGAGCCAGGCTCTGACCTGTTTGGTTTCTGTGTATGTTTCATAGGAATCCCCTGGGAGTTAGAGGTCTAACTCGTCTGCCTTGAGCAATGATTGCCTGTTTCACACTACGATGACCATCAGCAAGAGATGACGCAAATGTCTCCCACTTTGTGCTTCACACTTCTTCATTAATCAGCCAGCGATCGGGCTCCGTTCAGGTCGGGTCAGCCTAACACCGCTTCGGGGAGCAGTGACACAGCAGATTAACTGTACAGATTTCTGTTGTCTTCTCTTCTAATCTCCATCTCTCACTGTCATTTTCTCCAGCATATTGTCTCTGTTTTTTCTTTTTGCTCCTCTGCTTTGGTTGCTTCTCTTCCTGCTTCTTTGCTCTGTTCTCATTCACCTCTTGTTTTTCTCACTGAGCTTGCTCTCTCTCTCTCTCTCTCTCTCTCTCTCAGTGTTGCAAGAGGAAGTTGGTTGCCATGTTGATGTCGTTGTTTGAAGCTCTGAGGGCCTCCAGGGCATCAATCCTGGAGAAGCCCATTTCCACCAACCGTGCGACCTGTGGGACAAGAAACAAAACAAAACAGAAAAGAAAACATCAACTGAGAGATAAATCATCACCTGGGAATATTTCATAAGGATTTCCTGTGCAAAGTAAGGCGTAGGTGGGCTATAAACAAGTTTGGTCGACAGATTCTGAGTCATGCTGGTCATAAAATATGTGAGATGATATCTAGAAATAAGAGAAAGTGAATTGATGCTGTATAATGGGGTAAAGCTGCTCGGGTGTTAACGTGTAGGGGAACACAGACCCAAACACCCACCTGCTCCTCTGCAACAGGGGAGTTGTCCAATAGCGGTGCCTGTGTGGACGGCTGTGTCTGAGCCTGGGGTCGCGGCTGCATCGGTGGTCGGTTCTGTCCTCTGTGTCTCAGGGAAGGAAACAACCTGGTCCACTGTAACAACCCAGGCTGCACACACAGAGGCACACAGGTATGAGAACATTGTACACATGGGACAACAGCAAGTCTTACACAGTCCTTGGGTGTCATTTGATGCTTATGAATTAATGTCTGATATTGGAATTAAATGTGGATCAATGCGGTAATAGGTTCGTGTGCATGTGTCCATCTACCTGTGGCTGGTGTCTGGCATTCCTCCTGGCCTCATTGTACTGGGCCAGCAGCAGCTGTTGGTCGAGCAGGTCCATCCTCTGCTGCCTCTGGATGTCCAGAGTGGCACCCATCCCCAGAGGTGTCTCACTGGTTGGCTGGGAGCCTGAATGACCACAGATGTTAATAACACATTAATAGGCAGATAAAAAAAACATGTAACACAGTATTAAAGATTTGTTTATCAATGGGCATACCCATGTTGCTGGTGAAAGCATAGATATATTTCATCCTATTATGTCCAGCATTTCACAGCAACATCCTACGTTTTAAACATAGATTCATAACAAATACCAAACCAGCTCACTGTGAACACTGGCTCTATTTAAGTTTTTGGGACGAATGTGGGAAGCCAAAGATGTTCAGTACAGACTATTTTCAGACTGTTAAACACTCCTTCACAGCTGAAAGGTTTTAAATGACCGTGTAGGACATTAGAAATTGGAGAGGAGGAGCTGTTTAAGGCATGACATTTAATGTAAACAACCTTTTAAGTAAATGTTTCCAGAGAAGAAAGTAATGTGTGCAGTCGAGGAAAAAAGGACATCTTCAGTCATTCAGAAACTTCTTTTCTTAATGAATACTGTGTGCTTTTATACTACTATTTCATGATGGCATCATTGACCCAGAAGCCCCCCCCCCCACTCCACCCCAACCGATTTGTGAGACGGGACGAATGGCGTCTATAAAATTATCAACATGAGTCACTTTGGCTAATTAGCCTAATTGTAAGTGAAGCAAATGGCCACAAAAATCTCATGAGACAAAGTGAATCTGGAAAAACAGGATAACTTTTAAAATAGCTGATCATTTCATCCTTCACTTGACTCTTCCTCCAGATTAGTTTTTAACACAAGAGAATGAAAAAACTGGAAATTTAACATAAGTACATTAATGCATCAAAAGACTGTTCAACTGCCTTAAACGGATTTTATGTTATTATTTGTAAGTTAGACAGAGTGAGACATCAACTCTGTGTCGGGCCGTGCAACACTGGGCACTGTCAAAAGGATTTGCACAGGATTTGTGTAAGTTATTACCAACGGCTGGACTCACTTGAGAAGAGCGGCTCCAACATATACCGTCCAATACGAGACACCCAGGCAGGTACAAAGAGGAGCTTCTGTAACCGCAGCACATTGGAGTGGTACAGCGCGCCTGAGATCTGGAAAATAAATTTACAAAAATCCATGGTATACCACACAGCAACATGATCCAAAACTCAGAGACATCAAAACCTGTGTTAAACAGGACTGCAAAGAACAATTATTTTCATTGTTGGTTACTCTGCTAATCATATCTTTTACTCTTCTATGATCATTTTATGGCTAAATAAATAGCACCACCTGCTGCCATGCAGAGTGTTGGGCAAAGGGATTGTTTACTCTATTTAACATATTGGTTTTGGGGATGTATGGAGAGTTAGCTAGTCTGTTTGACTTTAATGGTGAAGTCGTCATTGGTTTGAAAAAGCAGATTGTTTTGATTCTCTGGCCCTCCCTATGTACTGCAACTCCTCCAGCTGTAAATCACTTACTGCAGTTTTAATTATCGGTACTCCTCTTAGATACACAGAAATGATTAGTTAATGAAGAATTTGGCTACTCACCATTCCACTGAGTGCAAGAAGCCACATGAAAGGGCTGGAAGTCAACAGCTAGGGGAGGGAAGAAAAGAAGAAACAATGAAATCAGGCTAGTCTGTGGTATTCTTAAGAACTCGGGAGGGCAGTAAGAGACAAAGCAAAATATATACACACATAGTCACATCAGCAGAACATGGGCTTACTTGCAAGCCTACAATGTAGACCAGAGACTTGTTGGTGATGTGGATGTGACCCAGGACCTGGGTGACTGGCATTCTGGGGATGGACAGGTAGAAAGGCACAAACAGAGAGAAGACTGGAGCGAGCCTGTGAGAGAAGAGGTGTAGAGGTAAAAAAAAAAAAAATGGAAAAAACACGTACAAATAGAGACAGAGAGAAACAAAAAATATGAATAATTCAAACTTATCAGTGAAGTTGTCAGAATGCTGAATTTGGTGTGTCCAGCTATTGGAGAAGGTGACTTTCTGTTTTTCTGAATAATAACTAATCAGTTCATTAAATATCTTATGTTTTTCTCACTCCTTTTTTTGGCAGTGGACAGTATGCTTCTGTCACAGTCCAACACCACTTAGATACCGTATACTCAAATATAATTTGGGCAGGGGATTAGGAAATGAAAAAACTAATATGTGGAGGTGAAAAGAAAGATTTTTACATTTTAGTGACATGGTTTAAATATTTTCTAGACCTAACTGAGTACAAGACTATTTCTTAACTGCAAAATCCTTTGGGACCATAAGAGTGACAAAAAACTATCCCCATACATTAAGTGACATCTAGCACTATGTCTAATAGAGTGACCAAACTACTCACAGTCCTGCAGCCAGTTCTTCAACTTCATAGTCAAACAGAAAATGGAAGGCCTGGGCCAACAGGAAGTCCATTAGCACAGACAGACACCAAGTGCCCAACAGGAAGGACTGTAATTAAGAGGTGTTGTGTAGATAATGGTTAGAACAACACAAACCTAGAAAGTCTCCAAACACAGTATTTTCACAAAGTCAGTGTCAAATGTCAGCTATGCAGCAAGTTAATGAAAACTGTTTTGTGCCAGACGAGGAAGTTACTTTAAGTATCATCTTCCCTAAAACACTACAAAGGTGAAACTCATACTTGTTGAGGATCGTATTTATAATCCTGTAATGGCAGATTTTAATTTTTCTTTTGTGTATGAATGTAACTGGAGTGGAAACAACCCACAAACAAATCCAAGAGTGAGTAATTTGGCACATCAATCCTATCCAGTCCAGAATTTCGGGCATCGTATTTCAGTGATGAATATGAGCTGGTTTATTAAACTCGTCCTCTGTCTCTGTATTTATATTCATCCATCAGCGGATGTGGTACTTACAGCAAACTTCCTGGTGCCAAACCTCCGCTCAAAGATTCTGAAGTTATAAATGAGCAGGCTGCTACAAAAAGAGTCCTTCAGGTCTAGACAGACCAACCTGCCACACAGCAACCTCCACACCTACAGCACCAGGGAGAGCAGAAATATACACATTATGCCTTTGTATAGTGTCTCTTGTGAGTAACACAGTGTTTATATATATCCCAAGTGTTATGCAGTGTCATATCTCACAATTTACACCCACCAAGAACTACTAGATTATAACACTGAGTCATTTTCATTTCAACAAAACAATTTGAGAAATTAATATTAAGTCAAGGTTTTTTCAACTTTCTACTCCATGGACTTCATCAAACAGAACAGCCTCAGGTGTCTTTATCTAGTATTACTGGGAACTTTGGTCACACGATAACATGGGTAAACCTCTGACTCCTTTCCCTATTGATGCTGTGATTGGTTTTGTTCTGGTAATCACAAAACACCTGAAACAATCTGTTTCACTGATGTAGATCACACTGCACTGCGCTGTTTATACATGTTATCATGTAATTAAAGCTCCTTAGATTATAGTGGTCACATGATAACAGAGCCAGTGATGAATGAGATGCAGCTGAAACCTCCACTAAAACATAGTGCTTGGACATTGAGTTAAAATTATGTTGTCATTTTTATGGTCAAGAGTGAGCCTTGATGATTTATTTTATTTTATTTTACAGAGACAGACAGTGGAGACATACCTGGTGCTGGTGCGTTACAGCCTGTAGGTTGTATACAAACAGTTCCTGGTACTGTGGCAGCAGGGTGAGCATCACAGTCAGCCCATTGAGGACCAGGAGGAGGCCTTTAGACAGAGGAGCCTTATCTGTGCACAACACCAGGAGTTTAAAGTACTGTGAGTGCTTTTTTTTGTTGTTTACAAATTAATAAAGTACATCAGTAATAACAACTTCATACCCCTGTACAGGTCAGAATGATAGGGACTGTTTCGATTACCTGTAACTGTTGATTGGCTCTATTTATTTCCTGACTACACTTGTAGACTCTAGTACATAAACAGGGTTTTACTTGTGATAGAGCATTTTTTACAACAGTCAATAATCTGACTACTTCCTCCACCACTGAGGAAGAAGTTAAAAGTGTCAACTGTCTTCTTCTACGCCTGTGTCGAGGAGTGAGTTTATTTACGCTAGCTAACGTCCTCCACCTCCACCACCACACGGAATTAGCTAGGTAATCACAAGATGCCCTTTTTTGTATATTTCGGTTATTTTTAACGATGGCACCTTTGCTAAGCTAACCGACTAATTGGGAAAGCAAAGCGTTTGTTATTTATTAACTAAACACAACTGTGTGATGGAAAACACACTTAGCGTAAATGAATGACAGCGCAATGCTAACAGCAGTTAGCTCCGCTAGCCGTTACCGCTGGCTCTGACAGGAGTCGCCGTGAGAGGACTGCGACATCCCGGTTCAGGTTTAGCGGTCAAAAGCGGAAACTTACAGAGGCCCCGAGAGCCGGTGGTAGTAAACATGGCGACTAGATGAGTTAGGGGATCCAGACGAAGACCGTAAATTCCAAGTCAAAGCAATACGAACACTAAAACACCGAAATAAAGTTGGGGTGAGGGTCCATGCTGTGAGGAGAAAGAGACAGTGGGAAGAGGAATGTCCTATGGAAACCCGTCAAGACCAAAAAGTGTCTTTTCGCAGGCCAGTGAAAATAGAGGGGAAATGACCTGTAGAGGGCGCTGTGGTTCCGCGGTGGAGGACGTGATGAGGATCCCTGGATATCTTTCCTGATAAAACGACTAATTTCCTCGGAGAGACGTAGTTCATATTGACAACCAAAATTTTTAAAGTGTAAAATATGATAAGCTATTTATGGACCAAGTACTGAACCTCCCATTCACAATTTTCTGTTTATTATGTACTACCTATTTCCTAATGGGTAGTTCATGATCAAAAAGTAATGAATAAAATAATGATAGCAAAATATAAAAGTTGATCATAAAAAAATAACAATAATCAGTGGTGTTCAAGGACCCAGCTCAGGTTCTCTGTTTAGGCCTAATACCACAATGCAGCAGAGGTAAAATCATGCATTTAAAATCTAACTTTAGTCTTATCAAAGGTCTTACACTAAAATACACTGAGAAGAGTCAAAATGGCCCATTTCAGAACAATGTACTGAATATTATATCATTAGATTGTAATTAGTGATGAATTAGTACATCACTTAAACGTTGCAGCTGGTAAAGGTGAGGCTAATTTTAATCAGGCCTACTTTACAAACTGCAGAATAGCCTATATAAAGGGAAAGGGAGTGTCTGGAAATATCTGAATCTGAGGGAGCTGGCCTCTCAATACACTTCAAGTAATTTTTAAATGGCTTGAAGCCAGGTGAATGTTTTGGTTGATTCATTCGCTCCAGTTTAACCCCTGATGCTGATGATTTGTAATGAATATTTGATCATTTTTTTCTGATATTCTATTTTTGTTGTGAATTGTTAGATGGATGTCTGCAGCAATGTTAAGTGTGCTGCTTCCTGTCTTGGCTAGAGCGTTCTTATAAAAGAAAAAAAAATCTCAGTTTTCCTGGATGAATGAAGTTAAATAAGACATTCATAGTGATTGTAAATGCAGTACCTCAAAACTGTGCTTGAGTAAATGTTATGCTATGGATAATACATACATAAGATAAATAGCTTAAAGGAACAAATGTTTTAATTCAGTAAAAATAGAACCATGTAAGAACTGAGGAGCAAATTATTATGAGCAAAAAAAGAAGAAGAAAAGTTTTCTGACAGATTGTGGTTCCTGCAAACCACACAGCAACAACAGGAGGGTCATCTCTGGTCTGTAATCCAGGTTGAACGACCGCAGCACCCCTGCAGCTGGGACTTAGTGTCTTGCTCACAGGCATTACAGCAGGGCAGCTGCAGCAGCAAGATGATCCTCCTGATGAAGGGCAGCCTCCTCACACAAGATGCCATCCTCCTGGTATCTCACGCACCTCAAACAGGGAATAATCCAGCTCCTGAAGCACTGGTTTAATCATGTCTGATCTTTAGCCCTGTCATTTACAGTATGACCATTTGCTCAGTATGTAAAATGTGTTTATGGGCTGGATATGCTATACAAGCAGCGTGGGGAGTGTTTCATGTCTTGAAGCCATGTGGTCAGCTTTCTGACAGAGTGGTAACAGTGTTAATTATCCTTGGGGCCTTGAGCAGGATGTGGCTGCACAAAGTCCAGTTTAATGACTTTTTCTTATGGTCCTCTGGCCTAATGCACACTGTGTCATATCTTGTCAAGGTCCAGACTTCCTTTGCCGAGGCCCTGCTTTGTCTTACACTACAGGCTGCCAGTTTTATTCACATCAAACTGTGTGTACCTTCATGCCTGACTGTGATTGCTCCTGAGCCAATTGATCCAATGCTTATGTTTCTTCCAAATACATTTGAAAAGATATGGCGAACAGCTGTCTAATAGTGTTGCATTTCCCCATCATCCACAGATGCAGTAGCGTGTTAGTTCCCATTGGTTAGTTCCCACCCATTAGGTCTATTTGGCTGCCGGTGGTCAGATGTGACTGCAAAGCAGAGCTCAGGAACAGCTTGCTAATTGTGTTTCAGACCTTCTCTGTCACTGATGTAGGAGTGAGGTCTAAAAAGGTTGCTTTGCCCCTGTTCTCAATCAAAGATAATCAGATTAAACAGCGCAGAGATGTGTGTATGCGTATTTGTGTATGTGTGTGTGTGTGTGTGTTTGTGTGTGCTTACCAATAAAGAGACTCCAGATTTGGAGACAGCCTTGACTCCTGCTGTTTGCTTTGTTCATTAAGAGGAGATGAGCAGATGGTTTGCTGGTCTGTTGTGCAGTACACACATGCGGGCACACACTCATAGAAACACACACACATGCAAATACACGTACACACACACACACACGCATGCTCCGTCCTGTCACCTTAGCTTTATCCTCCATTTATCTTTTCCATTACACATCTCTCAGCAGGACAATGCTACTCGGTGAATTGTCAGGGATGTGTGTGTGTGTGTGTGTGTGTGTGTGTGTGACAGACAGAGAGTTACACAGGAGTGTGGAAGTGGAGTGTTGCTGAATGAAGTCACAAACCTTTTTAGTCAAGACAGTCTCTTAGGTGGTCATCTGAAAAGCTGATGACTCATTCACACATTCATTTACGCGAATCGTTGCTATTCACTTGTCACCAACTCTGTATTCAGGAAGAATTGCTTATAACAGCGGTATTGTTTTAGTCCTGCATCACAGCTTATCTGCCGGTGTCCAGGAAATGGCACGCTGCACATTCAGACAAGGTTGCATGAACAAAATCTGGCTCAGCGCAAAGATTTATTTTGGCACAACAAATGGATTCAGAACAATGTGAAATATACATTGTTATTTAAGACTTAAGAAAACTTATTACTGCTTGCCAGAGAGCATCTTCCTTTTCTCTGAGGGGAAATTATTTGCTTCAGATATGTTCAGCAACATCTTGATCACTGACCCCGCATGTAATTTATTCCATATTCATCCTTTTTATCCTCTGTATTAGCTGAGGAAAACTTGGTGTGTCTTTTTTCATGTCTAAAGCTACACACTTGTGCTTTTACTGGCCAAAAACAATCCTCACTACACTGTATCTATATAAGCATAGTTTTTCAAATTCAAGTTGATTTTGATATTTACACTGCTTCAATCCAAAATGTGTAATAAGATATT
Organism: Selene dorsalis; assembly: GCA_900303245.1. Classification (NCBI taxonomy): domain Eukaryota; kingdom Metazoa; phylum Chordata; class Actinopteri; order Carangiformes; family Carangidae; genus Selene; species Selene dorsalis. Next base: position 21,046 of record OMNW01021037.1, read on the forward strand.
ATTCCTTACTTTTACATTTTATTAAATTGTTCCACCTCCTACCATAGTAATATTATAAAATAGTGACGCATGCACATGCTGAAAAAATATAGTTTTTCTTCTTTTTTTTTTAATCATTCTTTGTCTCTTTCTTGTCTTGTCTCAACTATTTATTGATGAAAGTTTTGCTTTAAAAGTTTCCGACCCTCCCCTGTCCTGAGGGGAAAACATGATAAAGATGAGAGCAGCCACAGAGCAGCAGCGGTGGCAGCGGCGCATCGTCAACATCTTTCACTAAAGGACAGCTTACATGTGACCCTGCTCAGCACCTTCCTGTCTGTCTGTCAATACTTACGTGCATGTTTTTGGAGATGGAGCACGAATCAATGTCACACCACTCCCTTGCACCCTCATATATGTATAGACATGCAAGCGCATGGACCTCCCCCTCCTACTCACACACACAAACACACACATGCACACACACACGCACACACACAAAACAAATCTCAAGGGTTTACTGTATCACAGAATGCAGCACCATTGTGTTTGTACAAAGAACCAATAAACTGTGATATAAATCCACATTTCTGAAGGGTACAACGTATTTCAGAGGGATCAATGAACCTATTCACACAGAAAAACAATTAAACAAATGATGCATTCAGGGGCTTGTGGAAAAAACAAGAAAGAAGCACTACCACAGTTTAATAAAAAGGATTTGTATTGTTTGTATTGTCAAACTGCACTACTGCATAACATACACAATACAAGTCATTTACTGACTGTACAACATGCCATTATGTCTTTAATGATAATAGTAATAACAAAAATGATGACTATATATATGTACACAACTCTGTTACAAGTAATATTCAGCATTTGTGTCCAGATAAACAGCACTGACAAAAAACAACTATGGTCATTTTTATCTAGGATCTAGAAACCTTGATTGAAAGAAACACAGTCAAACACTTCATAAGAATAAAGTACTGTTCCCACTACGGCCAAGATTCAATGATAAATGGAATAAATTAAAAACAAGAGAACAATGGGAAAGTTCAAAGGTCACCCTTGAAATGTGGGGGGAGTCCTCGCGCGGAGGTGGAGCTGTTGATCTCAGATGCCACTGACCATGCCTGTCCATTGAATTTCTCATAAAAAGAGGAATCTTCGTCACTTCATTGATCTGTCCATCCATTCATTCTTCCATCCATCCATCCCTCCATCCATTCATCCATCCATCCACAAAGTCTTCAGTACATCCCAGAGGTCTGCAGGAACACTCTGCCCTCTGAAATCCACAAAGAAATACAGATCAATGAAGTGCAGTGATAAATCTAAATATTTAAACAACTTATGTTTAATGAATTGTCAAATCTGACAGTTTGATTCTTTAGTGGCTGTAACAGTAGGTGGAAAAATGTTGCATACATCTATATAAATACTGAAGAAGGTCCTCTATAACCAGATTACTGAGTAAAAAATTCAGTAAGTCTGAGCTGAAAATGTTTTTCTGCCCCTGATCCCTGTTTTTGGTGATAAAACTTCCTGGCACAAAGAAACCACATCCTGCCCTGCTGTCTGACAGACAATTCCCCTTTAAATGATTTATTACTGGGTGTTAATTATGCAAATGATGTCCAAACAAACTCGTCACGAGGACAATTAAGACAGCCGTTAATTAGTGGCCAGTTTTCTTCTTGCTTCACTGACATTCAATTAAAAATTGCCTTTGAACAAGCACACTGTCTCGTACGGCGGTCCTGGCACGGCGTGGAGCAGAGGTGGGCTGGAACCATGCACTCTTTTGATGAGGCCGGGCTAGAGATCACGGCCATTTCTTTTTCTGTCTGTTTAAGATGTTACATGTGGGATTTTCTCATTAATCTATCCCTGCGAAGACAATAATGTTGGCAAAATAAATATATTAAACGCCTGTCTCCATTAAAACGGTAGCCCCAGCGAACTGCCTCATGCTTCATTTAATTTTGTTCAATTTCTCAGGAGCGGTCTCCCTGTGAAACCTTTGAAAACCCTTCCAGTAGACTGGTCAGTTAAGCATCAAAAGCAGTGAGTAGGTGAAATAATGAAATCTGTCGTCCGAGCTTCAGTTGATAGGAGCTAAATAAATCTCCAGCAGCAGGTATATCACTGTTTATTTCACAATTCTTACTCTGAAATGGCTTGTTTCAGTAAACATAGGAGTCAGGTCTCGACTACTAATGAGTGAGTAATCCCCAGAAACTGTGTGCAGTGCCTTTAGAAATACTGATACTGCTTGTTTTTAAGACCTCGACTCAAAGATCACAGACCGAATCCCTCATTTTAAAAAGAACAGCTTCAAAAAAAAAAACTTCATTTACTGTCTTCAGGTATAAGCATGGCCCACATATAAGAACGATATGAATTTTCATCACTCTTTAATAGTGTTTTAATGCTTAATTTCCTTTAAGTTGTCATTTGGTGACAGAATGTCTAGGCACTGACATTAGCTGTCTTAGTCTCTGTCCACAACTACAACATTTCCACTGGTCAGAATGTAAAGCTGTATTTGTTATCTCGACCCTTGTACCTTGTACTGTTGCCTTGGTGTCCAGCCTGTTGTCATCGTGGTTGCTCCCATCCACGTCCTGGGTCACGGATTCTGTGTGAGGAGGGGCTGCTGATGATTGATGGCCTGTAGTTTGGTCATTAATTAATAAGGACACTTAATTAGAGGCTAACGAACAGTCGAAGCTATGTTGCACTGACGACTGGGTGACATTTAATATGAAAATGAGGATTATACAGGCTCCAAAAACTTTTGGGCCCAATTATGAGTGGAAACAGAAAGATAACACATGATACATTGAGACCTGTACCTGTGTGTGTGTTGGTGGTGTGCAGCAGGCTGTGCTCTGCCTGATCACGGAGTTTGACCTCCTCCTCCAAGGCCTCCTGTAGTCTCCTCTTACTCCTCTTTTCCTTCTTCAGGCGTTTCTGGATCAAAACTAAGAAGAAGAAGTAGAAGAACTTTAAACTTTATTTATTTTGCACTTTTCATACATATAAAATGCAAATAAAGTGCTTTACAGGATGAGGATCCAGGCGAGGAAAGTGTTATTAGGGAGCCGTCCACACCAGGAAGTTTCACAGGCCACGACCACAAGTGGTGCCACCACAGGGACCACCCCGACCAGGGACCATGGCTTCATTTATATTTGTTTACTAAATTTAAATCTTGCTGGATCTTTACATTTACATTGGTGTGAACGAGATATTAATAGTTGCTAAGTGAGGCCAATGTGTTCACAGCATTTTCCCTGCATGAGCTCACACTGTGTTCACAGAGGACGTTTGACAGGTTTGTGACAAAACTCAGAGTGAAGAAGACCTTTTTTGACTTCTCCCTCATACAATGTGGTCTGCGATAGGTCAAAGATATCATGTGGATGGCTGCTCTGGTTCAAATATTTAATGTCACCTCCCACCAAAACTTCTCCATCTGGCACAACCTTATCAAGGCAACTGTCCTTGAATGGCATTTGCTCTCACTGTGCTGTATATGACAGCTTTTGTGAACATGCCAAACTCGATTTAGTTTGTAGTATACTGCCAACCTCAGTCTAATTCACCTCTGCAGATGCTTTAAGTGGGTAATATACAGTAGGTGTCCTCACTTCCTGATCTGATTTTCAAGTTATTGGACGTCCTGTCAGCTTAGAAGTGGATTAGACCAACATGCTTTTGCTGCACAGCAGAATTGTCAGTGTTTGGATGTAAAAATCGACACCATGCAAGTGTTTATAAATTCATGAGAGGGAGGTTAAAACTGACAGGTGTGAATGGAGTCTCTACACGGTGGTAAAATATTTGCCAACTAGAAAAATCTCCATTAAAAAAATCTGCAGATTCTGTTTCTGCTTAATGTGATTTACCTCTGTTTTTCTGTTCGATGCTCAGCTGTCGCTCCAAGGTTTCTCTGAGTTCCCTCTCTCGGACCAGCTCCATCTTTAGCTCCGTCCTCTCCAGCTGGTCCTGCTTCTCCTGCGCCCGGGCGTTTTCTATGGCAACCCTCAGCAGACCCTGCTTGAAGACATACAGGCACACATCAACAGGTTACACACTGGACAAAAGCCAGGAGACATATCTGTCTCTGTTTCAAAAGCAACAGACAGAATCCTCCCTTCATCTAGTCACATAATCTTAAGTAAATATCTTCAACAAATTATTTAAAATGAGCCACAGATAATTTTAAAATAAGCATTGAAACCACACATCAAAATGAATTTGGCTCTTCCTCAGGCAATTCCTGGATTTACTCAGGTGAACTAAAAGATTTTTGCTAAAAATGGAAATACCATTACATCAGGGTCAGATGAGATTAAAACTGTGTGTTTTTGTCCTGTGAAAACCAAACCAGTGACTGCTTTCACAGCGACTCTGTCATAACAAAGACATGCAAAATCTGAGAAGCAGGTCAGCACACGCCCATCCCAATTACTGCATATCTTAAATGTCTGCCTTGTCTGCTATTTACCATTTCAGGAAATCCCAGAGAGTGGCTCATCTCCCTTCCTATTCATGTCGGAGAATAACGATAATAATGATAATAAAGCCCCGGCAGAGCCTCACCTGGATGTTCGTGAGCAGGGTCTCTATGGAGGACAAGCCTTCCGGGAAGATGAAGGGAGTGTGGTGGAGACCTGCTGGGAGCTTCTGTCCTGCAGGATAAGATACCCTCTCACAGCCCTCCCTGCCTGACGGGGGTTTCTGGTAGACTTGTCTATCACAGCTCTCCCTGGTTGTCTGAGTGGCCAAGGAGCTGGTGTCTGGAAGGCAAAGACATTTTAATGTCAGCGGGGCCATTTGGAATTCATTCACCACGTATACTTCCTAATACATTTACTTTAATTTCTTGTAAACATATCAAGGCCAAACAGCAAATAGGTGTTTACACTAATTACTGTTTGTGAAAGTGTGTGTACATAAACAGAGAAGTCCTGGTTTGGGGTTTAGACAATGTGGTTACCCTTTATTAGATGGCACTCTGCCTATTGATAATGCATCACAGCTTGACATCTCCCATAAAACAGCTAAGAAGCTGCATTATGGATGACCATCTGTTTGTAAACCTGAGAACTGCGTGTTCCCGATTCGTGACACTGAGGGAGATGAAGATTAGCCATTTTCTGCATTTCTCCCCCCACCAACACATCAGGCAGTTGCTCACTTTATACGTTTACTGTCATCCGAGCCACTGAGGACGGAGACGTCCTGGGAGTCCGGCGGGTTACTGGAGCAGAGACGAGTGTGAACGTGCGATGTGATATCTGGCACTTTTCTCTGTCTGTGACAAATGACAGTGTTTTCTCCACTTAGCTGACCACAGCATCTTCTGCTCCAAATCCACCCACCTCCCCTACTCTGCCTCGACCACACGTCTTGGCAACTGTCACATTCAAGGTGTTTCACAGATGAGAAGCAATACCCCCCCTCTCCTCCTCTTTCTCCCTCTTTCTTGCTAAAAGCATTGCTCTGTAGAGAAAGGTAATTAGCAGGTGCTGGCGAGCTCAGCGGAGGGCATCCAACTACACTCCTGTGGCTCACATACAGACACACACACACACACACGCACATTCGTAGCCGCTGAAGTGCGCAGTCAGCAGCGTGGGCTCCCCAGGCTCCTTGGATGTGACTGATCCTTTATTGAGTTACTGTTTTACGCCTACTTTACCTCACACTCACACACACGTTTGGCATAAATACACACACACATACACACAGCTGCCAGCTCGTTTGATCATTTACCCATCTCCCTAACCAAGGTCACTGTC
>OMNW01021040.1:5647-21493 GCA_900303245.1 Selene dorsalis
TTCAGCAACATAACAGCCGTTGTAAACATTAAACCCCTCTGCCCCACCCTTAAATATCTGAATTTCAGCATCTCCTCTCTCCACTAAGTGCATTTTCCAGAAATCCGCCGCAGCTCGGTTTTCATCCAAGTTTAATTTGTTGGCAAATTATGATGTATTGGATTAGAAAAGCAGAGAAGAAATGGCAAAAACTAATATAAAAAAAAAAACCTTCTTCAATATCGCAAACAAGCTCAGAGTAAAAAAAAACAAAAAAAACTAAGTCTCGGCCATATCAGGAGCCGGTATGCAAAATGAAGTGATGGAAGCCAATTTGTATGGATGCAGGATTTTTGTGATCAGCACAAATAACGAGTCGGTTTCATTACACAGCAATTTAAATGTGGCTCTGGATGCCTCTACAAGGTTGGCTGTAAATCTGCACCGTGCACCACAACCTCCCAGGGAAGTCTGACCACCTGTCTCTCCCACATATACCAGGCCTACATTAAGTCCCCATTGTGGTTGTACGGCCATTAGTCGGTATACGTTATAGTATCGCCAAACGCTTCGCTTTGTTCTCATCGTCAAGAGAGGGGCCATGAAATACAGCCAGCAATAGCTGACACTGAGGAACAATAACAGGACCAATAAAAATCAATAGTTAAAAAGACGGTATGTGCGGAGTAGCAAAGCTGATTAGCCCAATATCCAATCAATAAACAGGCCCACTCACCGCTGACAGGATGACCACAATTTATAGGAGGCCGCACACCTAGGTAATAACATCCATCTCACACAAGATGAGTGGAGCCGGTTTATCTCCACACAAGAGTTATATGAGGTCATAACCTTACACGGAGCAAAGATCTGGATCAAACCGGATGACGGCACCATGAGCAAACGCACCGGAGTCATTACATCGTGCTGTTGGAAGGATCATTTGGACATGTTTCAATTTGTTTTTGACACAAAATCATCTTTAGTTCAAGAGTTTTACACGTGGCGATCAGATAACTGGACAAATACGGGGCAGAACAACAGAGATGAGGTGCATTATGGGTAGCTATTACCCATATTGGGGGACTAAAGGTCAGTATATCTCCGCCTTTACTTTTACAAATGCTCTTTCATATGTGCTCAGGTGGAGCAGCGTTACTGTAGCTCATGCCCACAGACAGCAACAGACATCCAAAGGGTCAAACTTCATTTCTGCACCGACAGAGAGAGAGAGAGGGGAAACTCTGCCCATCACAAGGCCTCAGCGAAGCATCAAGGTGAATTTGAGCCACTTTGTTCCCCAATTTTCAAGTTAAAGTGTTCTGTAATTTGATGGGCCAACACTTTGTGTGTGCAGTGTAGAGACTGGCTGCTGCAAAAAAAAAAAAAAAGTGGGCATTTTGGTGAAAATTGTTACAAACAACCCAGCAGCTCAGGAAAAAATAAAAAAATAAAAAAATACGAAAGAGGCCAAAAGCTCTGAGCCATTTGTTCAAATTTGTCGCAAAAAATCCTACAGGTCCTTTGGTAGAGAAGCGACGGTAGACCGCAATCAAACCGATTTTTAAGGCCGTCAATCAGTCTCAAAGGGAGACGAGCCCCAGTGTGAACACAAGGAAGACAAAGATGTCACTCTGCGCCATTAGGCCTCCGTAGCACTGACGAATCATTTTCACAACAAAGAAAAAAAAAGCCAAGGAAGGAAAGAAGAAAAATCTGTGGAGGACTTAGGATGGACCTCACAGAGAGAGAGAGAGAGAGAGAGAGAGAGAGAGAGAGAGGGATCCTCCTCCAAGGACAGACAGGAAATAGTAAGGTCAGAATTAATAGAGTAAAAGGGAGTTTTACTGAAATATTAATGAGGAATTGGTAAAACAGAAGTATGTTCCTCTTTTCTGAAAATCCAGAAATACTATCAAACACAGCTGTGAGATGACTTGTACTTTTAAAGAAGCATCATTAAAAAAAAACCAAGATAAAACCAGTCCTATAGGTTTATTTTTAAGTCGCCACCTCTATAACGTCCAGGTGATTTAACTTATTCGTCCCCAGTGTGTGTGTGTGTGTGTGCACATGTGTGTGCGACCCACCTAGCACTGTGACGGTGGCTCTGGCGGTGCGGACTGGCATGGTGAAGATGGAGCAGGTGTACTCGCCCTCGTCGGACAGCTGCACATCAGCGATGGTGATGGAGAGCTCGGTGGATGTGGACCGGTGCAGCTGGATGCGGTTATCTCTGAGCGCTGAGGGAGGAAGAGGAAGAGGACATTAGAGTAATTAGACATGTGCACATATATAATCTGCTTTATGGAGAAATAAGTCTTCGGGAGGTTGTGCTTTTAAACTTCATAACTTTAATATTGAGTAACTTGTCTTTCTATATATGTCATCGTTATGGCAATAATCGTGTTAGCTCTGTTCTCGATGATTAGATAAAGAAAGAAAAGGGAAGACGACTGTAGTCAGACAGGAACAGAAAGAGAGAGGAAGGAGTTGTTTAAAGAAGGGAGGAGAGGAGGGTAGGAAGGAAGGAGGAGGGGAAGGAAAGGAAAGGAAAGGAGGCAGGTTGTGGAAAATGGATTAAAGAATCTGATGGAGCAGGAAAATGAGAAACAGGAAGGAGAAAAGCAGGAATGTATAAGATCTAGGGTGGTTTCATAGGAATAAACGTATGGGAGGGTGTGGGGGCGAACAAAGTCAGAAATATGACTTAAGGATGAAAAAGGAAGAAGATAGGATTCAAAGAGGGTGAAAAGAGGAGGTAGAGACGAGTGAGAAAGGAAACAAGTGCATAAAAGGGAGAGATAGTAGGAGAAAAGAGGAGAGACGGATGAAAGGAGGGAGTTAAAAAAAAGGCACAAGTTGGAGCAAATAGTGAGAGAAAAGAACGGAGAGAAAAGGAGAGGTAGTGGGAATAAAGGAGGCGGGGAACAGAGGAAGAAAGCATGGGAAGGATGGGGAGGGCAGAGCGAGAGAGGGGAAAAAGAGGAAAGTAAGAAAGATGATGTGCAGAATTTAAATCACGGGAAAGAGAAAGGTAAAATGGAAAGGAGGAGAGAGGAGGGAGGAGGGAGGGGGTGGGGGGAGAAAATGATGTAAGACACAGAGAGAGAGAGAGAAGGAGGAGTGATGAAGATGAGGTGAGAGAGGAGGAAAAAATAGCCAAGACGTGAACGGCAGCGAGGTAAAGAAAGACAAAGAGAGGAGACGCAAATTGAGAATGAGAGATGAGAGAAAGTGCAGGAGAGAGAGAGAGAGAGAGAGAGCGAGAGAGAGAGAGAGGAAGGAAAAAAACTGGGAAAAATAAAACAGAGGAAACATAAATAGCAAGGAGAATAAGGGAGAGACTGTGAGGGTTGGGTGGAGGAGGAGGAGAGGAGAGGAGGAGGGGGGGGACATAAGAGAGACATAAATGGCTTTGTCATCAATGAGAAATCCAGCCATGAAAGAGAGAGAGAGAGAGAGAGAGAGAGAGCGAGCACAAGCGACCGAGATAGATGATGATGATGAAATGCTACGAAATAACCGCTCGTTTCCGTGATAGCATTGACCTCTGCGGTGTTTGTGCACTGTGATTGCTGTCTGTCTCCCGGCGTCGCTATCCGACTGTCTATCGAGATGCCTCACAGTCACAATCTCTCCGTCTCCATAAAGGCTTCGCAGAGCTTTGTTCTCCGGCGTCAGCGTGCACATTTTTTGGACTGAACGAACAACAGACTAAAAAAAGGTGTACACGTCGTACAGTATGCAAAAAATAAATAAATAAATACAAGGCCGCTGTGGTCGAGCAAAGTGAACTGTGCCATAAGTTTGTTTCCGCACTCAAAGTTGCAACAGCAGAGTTTCTGTTTGATCCTCGACTGTGAAACATGAGAAGTTGAAGAGCTTCAGCATGTCTCAGGGCTATTTTGACTTTATTCTGATTTAGTTAGATCAATAATTAAAGATGGTTTTGTTAACAACAACACATGAACTGACAGGTAGTAAAAGCAGCAAGCAGTACATTAGCCAGTCAGCTAACATGCTCTTTGAAACAGTAGCCTATAGCCTTGTCCAAAAGTTTAAAGTTTCTCCAACAATATCAACACCAACAAGTGATTAAACTTAACAACACCATGTTTTTAGCAAAGCTACAGTCAACAGGTTACTCTTAAAAGACTGTGATGCTAACGCTAATGCTAGCTGTGTCATGTTTAGGAGGGAAAACAGTACATTAGCCAGTCAGCTAACATGCTAGCAAGGTGATATTTAGGCTGTTTTCCATCATGAAACATTAGCCATGTTTTGATGTTGACGTCAAATGAACAGTTTGAACAGAGTGAACTCCTGCAACCCTGTGTTTTTATCTACCTACTACACAGGCAACAGGCTAATCTAAAGGAACTGTGAGGCTAATGCTAATGCTAATGCTAAACATGTCATGTCATGGCTGAACCCACTGCAGCCAACAAAACAGTGAACTAGGCAGGAAAAATGTGCTTTTGACAAAACAAAAAGAAACTTACAAAGCGGTGAAATGGTAAACGACTCATAATCCAAAACAAAGGTGAACAGCTAGGAGCTAACGTAGCACACACACAACAGGAGGCACAGGTGATTGAGCACAGGTGACTGAGCACAGGTGTAAGGCCTGACACATTAGGGCGGGGCAGGCAATCACACAGGAGGGAAATAGGACAAAGACAGGACGTAGACCACAAGGGAAGTGATGTCAAAATAAAACAGGAAATGAATCAAATCCTATCATACATACAGTGTCCAAGAACAAGACTGAACTACATACAGTCAAGGAAGTTGTGCCTGAGCAAAAATTGTGCTTTTCATATCTTAAAACAAACTATTTAGCTTAGCTCACTGTTAGCAGCTATAGATATATAGATATATAGATATAGATACAGATGGTCTTATGGGCTTCTTCCGGTGAGGCCACAGTGCACACAAGTTCAGACAGGTTAAACCATGAGGATCAGCAAAAAGCATCAGTCATTAAGTCACTTTTAAAATCCTTTAGATGGGAGGATTGTGGGGGCGTGTGCATAAATGTTGCAGTTTAACAGCGTGTTATTATGGTTTTTCACTTTGTTTCCCATATCATTGTTTATTTGCCCGTCTCTCAGTGCTGAGATGCATCTGTGTCAGTCTCTTCATCTTTGTCTTTCTTACTGTCTCACTGTTACCTCCATCTTTTCCATCTCTCCATCTGTCTATTCGCCTGTCTATCTATATTGCACTCCCACACAAACCCATGGACACACACACACACACGGACACACAAACCTCTGTCAGTTTCTCTCGGTATTTTTCAGTTATTTCATCCAACACTACTTTATCTTCATGCCTTATCACTAAGCAAGGTCACTGCATCAGTCTTCATGAGCTTCCCTTTCTGTGTGGGTTGTGTGCTTGTGGGTGTGTGTGAGGCATATGGTCACTCACACACACACACACACACACACACACACACACACACACACACACACACACACACACACACACGCCCTCTGGACCCGGCTCTCAACTATCAGTCTCTTTAATTCTCTTCCCTTCATCTCTCCTCAATCTCCCCTCTTTCCCTCTCTCTTGTTCTTCTTTGTCTTTCCCTCACCCATTTCTAATCTTTTCTGACTCCAGGCTTTTCTCCTTTACTTTCTTCTTTTATGTTCTTTCTTTTTTTTTCTTTTTTTTTCTTTTTTCATTAGAAACGATGTATATTGCTTGCGAGCACAGGTGTGATGGATTTTCAAAAAACGATATGATATCTAGTTACGGGGGCGCATCGATCCAGAGGCCCCCTGAAAATTGTACATGTGCCTGCACGGTGTTTTGCCTGTGATGCGGGGAAACATAAATAGCCTGCCGATAGGTCACGCGCTGCTGTTTGGCTCTTGTTTCTGTGGTCAAAGAACGTAATGAATTTCTTATTATTGAGATAAAGTGGATTAGCGGACTGTGTATGGGTTGTGTATACATGAGCGTGCGTGGTCGATTGAAGTAATATAGCTGCAAAGTAGAAGTCCCGTTCGTTTTCTCAGAAGATGAGAGGTGGCTGACATTTGGAGCACATCCAAGGCTCGGCTGGATATGAAACTCTAAACATCTGAGCGAAGAGTTCACGACTTCTGATACACGATGAACTTTCTAAAACTCCCTGGAAGTTTGTCTTCTGGTCTCCTCTCACATAAAACGGCCGTCACCATTTCTCAAAAGGAGGTTCAAATCACACTTTCCTGATTAAATTGCCCGTACAAAAAAATGAGCAAGTACAGGAGATAATAGCCACGGGCTGGGCCTCGTGGCTCAGGGGTTAAGACGCTCACAATGAGGCGCAGCATCCTCAGTTTGTTCAATAGGACATTTTGACATTTCTACTTCTCCGACTGGGTCCTTCTCCATGGCAACAACAGCTGAGGCTCGTGGGAGTCACTGTATATTACAACCGTCTGCAAACCAGGCTGAAATAAAACATGATTAAAAAGTTAAAAGTTGAAATAATAGCAGTCTGTGCCACTGCAACATCTTTCTCAATATCACCTGGCAACATTTAGCAAAACGCTCATGGACAAGGTGCAAATCAGTTGTGACTTCCCCGGTGAATATATGGCAGCCGAAAGAAGACAGTAGTTTTAAATCTCCTCCAGTAACAACAGGTTGTGGGCCAATCGGATGAGGGGCTCAGTGCCTCCTCTCTTCTGATTGGCTGAGTTGAAATGAATGAAAAAATAAACAAACAAGCAATAACCTGCAAGGCTGGAAGGGGGGTCCAGGTGGGGTCATCGCTATATCGTTGTGACATCACAAAGTTGCAGGAAGTCCTGACAGCTTGTTTTGAATACATGTTGTGAGTGTGAGCTGTGGACTGAGGCTTTGACAGTAATATTAATAGACCTAAACCTGCTTCATTATCATGAAAATATCACTTCATACAATATGGGACCTTTAAGACTAAATGCCACCTTTGCTAGTTATTTCATTTCCATTGCGTACTTCTACACTGGCGTCTGTTCGCAGGTGAAAACATCATGCATCATTCGCTCTCCTGCTTTAAAAACTTCAGAGAGAGCAAAGAAAACTAGTCAATAACAAATTAAATGCACCGTTAAATATTCATTTAGCATCAGTTGTTCATAACTGTGGGCAGTTTCATGCATTTACAAGTAACGTCCATGTTCCACAGGCACAAACTGGACCAGTAAACATAAAAACTGAGATGAGTCAGACGCTGTGGGTTTGGTCGTACACCGTGTGGTGCAGCGACTGATGTGGCAGGCAGCGCACCGTCTCCTGCAGCCCTTTAGGGTTGTTAAATTATCAAGGAGACTCCTGCGATTCTTTGCAGAGGAATATTGAGCGTAATTAATAACTCTGAACAGGTCGAAGAAATACTCCCACAAATAGCTGCTCCCTCGACTGTGCAACTTTTGTGTGTGCGCACGAGGGTGTAAAGGGTTTCTAAGTGGTGTCAGAGGGGCTTTCAGCTAAGGAGGGCGGACGGGTGTGTGTGTGTGTGTGTGTGTGAGTACAGGATCTGCTTATCAGCGAACAAACCTTTTTGTACTTGCATCTGCACGTCTCTGTTTCTTGTCTGTGTGTTTGTTTGGCCAGACAGTGATTCTTGTCTGCGGCTCAAGCTCGAGACTCGATACTCCCCGAAGGTCCAGACTTGTTGATCTGGTCGCAAGCAGCTATTTTTGCCTACTTTTCTTCTCCCTCCACCTCCCTCGTCTTCCTCCTCCTTCTCCTCCTCCTCCCTCCATCTCTCTCATGCTCTTTCAACTTCAAACATTCAGGAAGAGAGGAATTCTCCCACAACACACACTGAGTGCACATACATATATTCCTTTTTTCATCCGCCTGCTGCCTCCTCATGCTTTTTCCGACCAAGTTTCCACTCCGCCGAGAAACTCTCTCAAATTCAAATTTGCTTTATTGGCACGACAGGGAGAGGAACCTGTGTTGCCGAAGCAAAGTACATCAGTTACAGACCAATATTTTTTTTTAGATTTTTTTTTCCTAACTCCATCTTCCTCCCAGCTTCTCCATCTCTTCATTTCCCGCATTGGCTCAACCTGAATCTGCATTTCACCTCTCCCAGCTCCTCTATTCTATTCCAGTCCATCTGTCTATCCGCCCTTCTCCCGCCTTGTTCTTCTCCTTCTTCCTCTACCTCTTTTTCAGCCTTCTCTCTTTCCCTCCCTCTCACTCTCTCATTTTGTTTTACATTTTATTACGCATTTAGCTGACACTCTCATCCAAAGAGACCGCCTCTCTTCTTTTTCCACTCTCCCTCCCTCCCTCTGTCTCTCTCTCTCTCTCTCTCCCACACATGTCGCCTCCATCCTCCCATCTGTTTCTGAATATTCTCTCCAGCTCCCTAATTATCCGTCCTTTCCGACAGCTGATCTGGGTTCAGTGACCGCAGGCTTCCCTTGATCATCCCGTCCCCACTGATCTGAGAGTATCAATTGATCTTGGATCACTGTGCCAACTATGAAACACTTGATAAACACACACCTCTGTCTGTTTTATCCTCCCCTCCCTCCTTCCCTCTCCACCTCTTTCTCCCTCTCAATCTACTCGTCTCACTCGCTCTCCCTACCCTCAGACAGAATTAAAAAATAATCATTTAGAGGCAGCAGCTGAAATATATGCAAAATCAATGGAAGGAGGCAAAGGGAGTGAGATGAAGAAGCAGAATTTGCCCAAGGTGGTGCAAATTGAAGCAACGAGGCATTAGTTCCACTTTAAACTTGAGAGAGAAAATGTTCCCAACGGTGCATCAGCTCCGAGGAACATGCCAATGAAATCCTGCCATGTAGTATTTACAGCAGCGAAAAAAAAATGTCCATTGGGGATTTCTGGCAAATACTGACCGATGACACATCCTAAGAGCTAGATTACCTAGAGAAGACAGTGCTCGCGCTGGCTGGCTGGCTCAGCCTGCTGCAAAAGGATTAAAAGAAGAAAGCGCGGCAGAGTGAAATGTATCACACTGGAGCACAGATTGTTTTCTCATCATCTGTCCTCACCTTTGAAAAAAAAAAATAAAAAATCGAGTCAAGGAAGCAATTATCATAATGGCTGCTAAGATACGAGCCTCCTACTTGAAGCTGCCTGCACGACATCACATCAACTTCACAAACTCTTGTCCTGATGTCTCTTAATGGTCTGGGACTGACTGTAGCTTCATTCAGTCGTCTCTATCAGCCTCGAGGCAAAAAAAAAAACAGGAAAGAAAAGTGCATAAGCTCATTTCCTGTTCTGAACTATATCAGAAGTTTGCAGTCGGCCAGTTTAGGGTTAAAGTAAAAGAAGGATTAACTTGCAGCAGAACGAAAGAAGAAGAAGAAGAAATGCACATATTCCTGTGTTGAACAGCTGGTAAACATCAACTGCAACTCCAATGCAGTAATATTTATTTATAACTCCATGGATCTACATTTTGGCACAAACTAAAGACGCCCCATATGCCAAAATGTTGAGTCACTGAGCTAAAAATAAAAAAAAGGCTGCATCCGAGTTATGACAAAAATCAAAAATTATAATGTAAGGCCATAACAATTAGGCAAACACAGTGCTATAATGTATGCATGTCTCTACTTTTATGTCTAGTTTATTGATTTTTATTTTGCTTTCACTAGGAGAGAGGCAAAAGGCCAATTTCAGAATCACATGGGAGTTGTTTTTTGTATATTTACTTCATTAACCTCAAAAAAGTGCTTTTTTTTTTTTTTTTTTAAACTTTGAATCCTCTGCGTTTCTGTCTCTCTTTCTTCTCCTCGCACCTCATCTTCATTACACGTGATTATTTTAAGGACACATTGAGAGTTCAGACGATACAAAGACAAAAACATAGAAAAAGACGCCTTTCAAGTGTTTGGATTTGAAGGAAAGGAAAAAAAAAAAAGTCTTTTCAGAGCTGTGATGGTTGTTGTTAATACATCCTCCAGAGAGGCCTCACTTCCCAGACACAAAGAAAACTTTGACTGATGTGATGTGGATCAATAGTTTTTCAGAAAATGTCAAAAAACAACTCAGCGCCCTGCATCTGGAGTTACACCGCCGTCAGTCGCTGTCGGTTTGTCTCGTTCTCTCAGAGTCGGGATCTAAACCATCTATTGCCATGTTTTCCTTTTTTCTCTCTCTCTCGCTCTCGCTCTTTTTCTCCTTGGGCTTATTTCACTTAAGAGTGGCTGAACGCTATAAACTCCAAAAAGTGCTTAGCATGTGTTTTTAATTGAATGATTTACAAGTTGGTTTCTTTTTTTCACCACACTTAAAGTCGTACCTATACTCAACACCCCCCACCACCCCCCACTCCTCAGTAGGAGAGGCCATTCCTGTCGACAATGGTTTGTAAATCACCTCAGTTTCATTACCTTGTTAAATTACACTGAGGCTGATCGCATCTCTGATGTATGCTGATCGGCTTTTATGGAAAAGAAGCAGGAAACCACACATGACGAGTAAATAAAATTCTAGGTGGAGTGAGGGCACGTGTGATTTTTTTCTTAATCTGGTGAGGAAGTGTGTTCGCAAAATACACAAATTATGAGAATTTGCACCGGCTGCTTTACTTCCAGTGTGGGGTCTCTTTGTAAACCATGTGTCCGACTTAACATGCACATGCCACAGTCTTTGGACAAGGAAGTAAAGGGTAGTAATAAAAAATAAAAAAAGAAAGACACAAGTGGAGCGGTGCTCACGCTGATGCATTTGCTTTCAACGCTTGATAACCTTGGTTCAAGCTCCTGAACCAAACAAGAAAGTTTTTGAGTTCCTCCCAAGAGTTTTTTTTTCTTTTTTTTTTAATCAGGAGCAACCAACCAAAACAAATACCCCTTATTCATCCTCATTCCTCCAGCTGAGAGTTAATCGTTCACTAACAAGTGAATATACAGAGCTCCGTTTGTGCTACTGTCATATAATCCTTTTCACGATGGAGGAGGGTAATCCACGCGTTCCCGTGTCCGCATCGCGTGACGTGTTTCAGACCGAGTTGTCGTGATTTCATCTTAAAGTCCACGTCTGTCCGACCGTTGTGTGGTTAACGAAGGAGTACGTACAGATCTCATCCAGACGGAGGCAGGTTCACATTTCAAAACGCATTCATCGTGTTTATTCGCAGCTAATTGGCTCCTAAATCTCTTCACCTAACAGTCAGTCATTACGCTTAATACTGTGGAGCAGTTTTAAAATGCTGATTGCACTTGGAACAACAGACTTGTTAGAAATATTTCAGGTGCAGTGGAGTGAAGTGTGAAAATAGTCTGTCAGGATGCTACTGTGCACACACACACACCTTTAGTGTATTAAGTATTCAGCCTCATTAGCAGGACACTGTATGTGACGACCTGTAATGGTTCAGTCTGGTGGAGATGATGTCATTCACATTGTGGCCTATAATCGAGCTTTAAAATCTTTTTGCTTTAAGGTTGTTGCCTGTTGTTTTTCTGTGTCGGCCCAAACAGGAAGTGTCTATCCCTACCATACAGGACAAAAAAACATTCACAAAACACTGCTATTTGTTCGGTTACACACAAAAAAAATGAGTAGGAGCCCAGTGATGATTAAGCAGGATTTCTTCTGTATGACTCTATATTATGTTGTTTTTTACAGACTCCACCTTTAAATGTGTCGGAGCAGTAAACGTTTGGCTGAGACTTCCTGCGCTCGTTTCATTGTTTCATCATTTTATAACAATTTCAATTTAACTTTAACAGCGACAGCAGAAGCAGAACTGCCATTTAAAAGAAGGTGATTTGGGGAGGTGAGGTGAGGTGAATCATCTGTGCATCCTGTCACTTATCAACAGCAGATTAAAAGTTCCTGATTTCACTTCCTGGCCTCAGTCTGCAGGTTTAACTCGTCACTCTGCTGCCCTGACACCTTCACTGAAGTCTACGACTAAGAGTCCACGGATCCGGCAACAAAACCAAACCGTGATGTCAGGTGAGATGTGAGCAGCGTCTCCAACACTTTGCTTTGGAGCTGCACATCGAGTCTCCGAGGAGGGAGATGAAGAAGAAGAAGAAGAAGAAGAAGAAGAAGAAGGAGAAGAAGACGAAGAAGAAGAAGAAGAAGAAGAAGAAGAAGAAGAAGAAGAAGAAGAAGAAGAAGAAATCCATCAGTCTTATGAATAGCAGTTTAAGGCTTGTTTAAGTTGTTGTGGACGAGAGCGTCAGATGAAGAGCCAGATGTACGAATGTGTAACGTCCTCGTTTGTTTTTGTTTTCCCCTCGTCTTGGTTTCAGTGTTTGGGTTTCTCCGCTGCTCTTTATCTCCCTCATGTCCATCTCCCTTTCTCTGTGTCTCCTGTTAGTCTGGCTTTAATGTAGGAGCCCATCTGTTTTCTTGCTTTCCTGGCTCTCTAATCTCCTCTATTAGCAGCCTCCCCTCCCCTCCCCTCCTCTCCCCTCCTCTCCTCTCATCCATCCATCCATCCATCCATCCATCCATCCATCCATCCAGTCCCACGCACTCCCTCCAGGGTATCTGAGGTTCCTTAAAAGGGTCTTAAAATAAATTATTGCGAATTAAGGAATTAAAGTATCTCTCATTGGCCACAGATATCGGATCATTTCTTCTTTTTTTTTGCTCTTAATGTTCACACTCAGATTAATATGGGACAGGATTAGAGGCAAAGAAGAAGAATTTCTCCCGTCACTGTATCTGGCTTTAATAAACACAGCTGGGCTTTGTGTCCCTCAACAATTAATTTCATGCTTTGCTTTATCTTTATCTAGTCACTTATAGTTGCAGGACACTCTCTGCCCCACTGGAGCCAGGCTGCCTTTCTCAGTTTTGTTCTTTCACTTCCACAGAGTTAAAAAAAAAAAAAAAAAACCAAACTTAAAACCGTGCCCACACTCTGTTTCCTTCCTCTGTGTCTTCTTCGCCTCTCGTCTGTGTAAAGCAGGGTCAAATTAAACTGATATCAATGGCTTCTGGTTGCTGAGATAATGATAAAAGTCAGCTTGAGCTTTCGATCTACCGCAGAGCATCGGATCGAATCAGTGTGACTTTGTGATTACGCCGGGAAACATCAACGTGTCATATTTCACAGCTCTGACTCCGGTTCGTGAACAGAAACTTTTCTCTTCTCTCTGTTTCTTCGTCCCCTCTTCTTCTTCTTCTACTTCTTCTTCTTCTTCTTCTCCCACCACTCTGTCTATTCTCCTTCATAGCTCCACCTGTTTGAGTTTGAAGCCTTAAGTTCAGAGCAGCATCCATCCATCCATCCATCCATCCATCCATCCATCCATCCATCCATCCATCCATCCATCCTCCGGTCTCCTCCCTCTCTGTCTGATCTCGCCGTGCTACAGTTTCTCCTCTGCAGTGTGCCGGCCATCACTGTGAGGATTTGTCAGTCATGATTTTCCTCTTCTTCTTCTTCTTCTCCTCTGTCTCATCACGCTGTCTGTCCACTCCTCCCTCCACCACCTCCACCACCACATACATCTCCTTCTCTCTCTCCGCTCTCCGAAGCCGGCTGCCCGCTGAGCAGCACTTGAAAATGAACTGGTGCAGGAATCATTTCTTTTTTTTCCCCCTTTCCCTCTCTGATTCCTGTGTCAGTGTATATCCTTCTTCTTCTCCGTGCTCCGAACCCTCATCCCTTCACGTCTTCCTGTCTTAACTCTGAAGCACGCCGTCCGCTCGGCCCGAGTCTGCAGACGACTTGCTGCTCTCTCTCAATCTGTCTTTTGGATCATTGAGGAATTTTCAGTCCCATTTTTTCTTCTTTTCCCTCTTCTCCGCCTCACTTCATACATCCCACCATCCTTTCTTCATCTGCCCGTGCTCACTTCCTCTTTCTCGGCTGGATGTTTTTTTTTCTTGTCTGTGTCGACCCAAAGGAACAGAACATTTTCATAATCGACTGTTTACATCCTTCACAGTCGACACAGGTTTTCTTTTTTTTTTTTTAGCTTTGATCACAACCTGTTTTCTTCTTTAAAGCTGCTCTGATCAATACTTTCATATTAACAATAGATAAGTTCTCAGCACCAGAGCCGCTTCTCGCTGGTTTATCAGGAATAACGCGCTACCTGCTGAGCAACCACACAGCAACAGGCAGCATTAGCAACATGTTGAAGCCTTTAGCAGCTAAAGAGGCCGACACAGAGACTGAAATAGAGCGAACAGAGTGAGAGAGCGAGTGTTGGAGGTTCACAGCTACAGCAGAGCAGATCTGAGCCTGTGGTTATTTTAAGCAGCACTGTGTTACCTCAGACACACACACACACACACACACGGAGAGTCTCTTAATAATAACAACAGCAAAAGATGACGTCATGAAGGAGCATGGCATCATGGGAGATGTTGTCTTCACCATTTCAGCCAATGAAAATTGATCCCACCTTATTATAACAATGATGAAGGATGTAAAATAAATCAAGTGTCTGGTCATTTTTAGACTTTCATTTATTCTTTTATCCTCTTCCCATTTCAATTTCAATACATTTTAATGTTTAAAACTGACGTATTATTACTTTAACCAACTAGTTTTGGGCCTAAACTTTCCCTGAGCTCATCTCTGGTCAAGTTCATCAGGTCAGGAAACAGACACATCGTTTTGTTGTGAGGATAAAAGTGAGTATTTTACTAAAGCTTTTATTTTGACACAGTGTAAGTCTTTTATTTTGTCTCCTTCCTTCTCTCTATCTCTCTCTCTCTCCATCTGCTTCTCATCGCCTCCCCCAAAACAACTTTTGTTTTACCACTCCCCTCTCCTCTCCCTCATCTTCACTTTGAATCTTCAGTCACCACCTCTGTTATTTTTACGTCTTTCTGTTCTAAAAAGTCTTTTTCCTCCATCTCTCTCTCTCTCTCTCTCTCTCTGTCTCTCCATCTGCTGCACTTTGAAGGAGGGAGGATACGGGATGAATTCTGAGCTCCCATCATCCTCCTCTCTGCCTCTCTGCCTCTCTGCCTCTCGACTCTCTGCCTTTTCCAAAGTACAGCATCTGCTGTGCATGCTGAACCACCACAGTGGGGAGTTTCTGCTCCCTCTCTGCTTCCTCCACCCATTTTCTCCCCCCTCCACCACCACCCTACCACCACCTCCTCCTCCTCCTCCTCCTCCTGCTCCAATACTCTCCTCAATTCCCTCCAAAGTAGAGGTCGGGCTCGAAGTGTCATTGCAGAGAAGAGCTTTTACTTTCTATCTCCCTCCTATCTTCTGTGGTTGAGGCTCCATCTGGAGTAAAGACTTGCTGATCTCTCCATTTGTCCTTTCCCACCTCCCTCTCTCTCTCTCTCTCTCTCTCTCTCCCTCCTTCCCTCCCTCATCCTCTCTCGCCTCTCTCTGTTGTCCAAATTGTCTGTTGTAGAAAAAGTTGGCCCCCTCTCTCTCTCCCTCTCTCTCTCTCCACTCCAGCCATCCTTATAACTTCACTTCTGCTGTAAAGTCTCGTATTAGCAGCGCCTCCATCTCTCTCTCTCCTCACCCTCACCCTCACCCTTGTTTCGAATTCTTTAACTCTCCCTCCCTCCATCTGCGCCGCTCTCTCCTCTTTTCCCTCCAATGTCTCAAGTCTGTTGTGCGATGTGAAAAAAAAAAATGGAGCAAAAACATTTCTGCTCATCAGCTTCTTTTTTTTTTCCTTTTCATCTCGTCAAAAAATAAATAAAGAATCATCTTTTTTTTTTTCCTCATTGCGGCCTGGTAATGTCCCCGTCTTTATACTCCCTAACTAGCCGATGTGCACGCTCCTTTTCACTCAAAGCCGATGTTTTGAACCACGGGTTTCAGTCAACACAGGCGAAGGTGATGATTAGCAGCTCAACTCTGTATTTATAACGTCAGTCTGCATTTTATAGTGTCGTTTTTTTTTTGTTTTTTTTTTAGCTGGCCTCTGTTTT
>OMNW01021049.1:5134-25010 GCA_900303245.1 Selene dorsalis
AATAACCATAGCAACAAATCCTATCCCTGCCATAACATGCTGGTTTGCGCAACAGTCTTCTGTGCCACCCCCTCCAACCCCCCCACCTCCCGCTGTGTTTTGCATCTGCCTGCAGTCCAGCACATGACAGTTTTTAAGCTTCAACAAAAGCAGAGGCAGTTTCTCTGGTACCAAAAAGACTGATTGACATGTGGGACAAAACCTGAGATCTCTGGACTCTCTGCTGTTAACTCTCTATCCTTCCCCCTTCCTCTGTTCTCTTGTCTCTCCATTTCCCTCTACTGACTTTCCCTTTCATTTGAAGCAGTATCTAGAAAGCAAAAGCAGCACCAGCACAGATGAGATGTGTTCATTTGTGCGTGTCAGACAGCAGTGCATGGCATGTGGGTTTGACAGGTTGGACACTTCCAAACAAACAGGGGCTACTCTGCAAGGCTGGCTCTGACGAAGACCAGAGTGTGCGTGAGAAAGCAAGACAGTGTAACTAGCTCCACTCAGAACAACAGGGTAATGCTTCCTGCTGTCACTTACTGTTGCTCTCGTCTCCTCTTGATGCACACTCAGTTAACCAGTCTGTAGTTCGCTCACACAGCCTCAGTCTGAGGCACTTTTTGGGCATTGTGTCTGTGGTGAACACATATCCTGCTCCCATGTTTAAACCATTCCCACTTTAAATAAATAGGTGAGAAGATCAATGCCGCTGTCAAGCTGTCCATCCAGTATTAACCCTCACCCAGCTGCCATTTAGCTTAAGGTAATATAAGAACTGAAAACACTGGGAAGTTGCTCATATAACTGTGTTCAAAATAACCTTAAACACAAAACCTAAGTGTAAAAATTAAAAATTAAAACTTATCCACATCCATCTAATCCTCTAAGTTTAAAGTAGTTGATCTGCAAAGGTGGTTGTCCTCTGTTCCACAGTCCTCAGTAAACTTGCCTGTATTCAGGAATAATAATAAAAAAAAAAACAGACCTTGAATTCCACCAGATATGTTGGCAATTCACCATGTTGCATTTGAATACAGTTCGACAGCCTTTGAGAACACACAAGTTCACTGTTGTTTGGAGCGCTGTTTACTGCTGGCTAAATACCAGGGTTTTCAGTGTTGGCATGCACTCATGTTTTTTTGATTTTCACATGTTAGTTGAGGACTCGCTGTTGGGAAGACAGCGCTCAGTCTTCGGTTAAATGTTAGATACTTTAAGACTTTACTTTTTCCACCTTAAAGCCAATGTATACCAAATCTGTCTGAAAATACATTTGAGAGAAGTTCAGGTTGAAGTGGGGATGAATAATACAATATTCTAAAAATACATAATTCAGAGTTTTGTATTATTCCAGTTAAAGAAATAATTGGAAATGATGAGTATTCGTTTCACAGCAAGTGTTTCCACTGTACAGTAAAAAGTTGCTGCTGCAATGTCATGAAGTCATGAAACCACAATTACATGACTCTGCAGAGGGCTTTTAATTTGAAACGAGAGTTACAGGAAGTGGAGACCCCCTGTAACACCTAGCCGAAAGGGAGAGAGAGAAAGAAGAAAAAGAATGAAGAGAGTGACAACTATTTCCCTGATGGATATTCAACAGCACTTTGAATTTTAAAACTTTTTTTATTGAAAATCCTGTAATGCGAAGACGAATTGTCTTAAATTGAACTCTACCAATGAATTCTTAACACACGCTGAAACTTTTAAATCGCCTTTTCCTTCATAAATTGCCTGACTGGTGCCCTGTGGCTGTGTTCCTTTTCTTTTTCTGCAGGCAGGTGGGAAAGTTTGAATAGTTCTAATCAGGTTGTCATCCATTACGCACTTGCCAGGTAAAATGAATGTTCATGAGAAGAGATCACATCAGTAGGGAAATGAGGAAAAATTGAAATTAGAATAGTTGATGACAGTTAATGACCACAGAGTGTGAACATGGCCAACTTCAACAGACTGGTGCGATGACACGCTGGCCAAGGCACTGCTATCACTCAGTCCTGGAGAAGGACTAAACGCTACATGTTGATTGTGTTGTTTATTTTCTAACAGATTATATTTGCTGTGTCATGGTTCTCCAGACATCCTGCAGTGCCACCTCAAGAATGTCACTTGTTGAAGAAGAAGAGAAAATGGAAAAAAAAAAGAAAAATCAAATAAAACAACCACTTATGTCTCCATTACCTCCCTGTTTCCTGCATTTAGAGACATTAAAGGTTTGAAGCTACACATTTGCCAGTTTGCCGCAAACCTGCCAATAAAACACGGGGGAATCCCAGCACCTAAAAAAACCTGATGAAATTCTGCCAAGAAAAAGATAGAGTGCTAAAGCCAAGAAAGGAATTATCCAATTTGTTGAAGGTTTTTGATTTATCACTGCTGGCCATTGCCAACACAGTATTTACACTTGGATACATTTCCAATTTAGATATTTACATCATGTTGACTAACAATGGTATACTGGAATAACTTCATATACATCTCTGTAAATGTAAACAATATGAAATAAGTACATAATGTGACAAACCAAGGTAAGCAACATATAGCTTTGATTCATCTGAAGCATTTTTTTTTTTTTGCTTAAGAAAAAAGCAGAGTGTTAAAGGTCGACTTTGATGTCATTTGGTTAAAATGTGTCACAGTCTCCAGGCAGCTCCATACAAGGATATACTAGATAAAGGCCATTACCACCAAACAGCGAGCTCAGAGGCTCAGAGGTCATGAAAGACGTCACTGGAGGTGGACTGAGCAGCTGCTCTGCTCCCTGCCAGGTGTCCATCAGGACAGTTTTGCCTCCTCTGTTCATTTCTCTCACTGTATCTCTCAATGTATTTTATTTCTTTTCTGTGTCTTCATTTTTATCAGCTTTCTTACTTTAGCCACCATCCTTGTTCTACCTGTCTCTAAACATGCCTTTGAGTTATGACGCCTGTGTTCTCTTTCTTCGTTTTTCTCATTCCCTCTTCCTTCTGTCATGACGCTCTTTCCTCTTGGATTCTTTCTTTAGGTGCCAAGTTCTCTTTTTAAAAAAAAATTAACATACAAACTGCGAGTCAGTTTGCTAGGTACTGATCATGAAAGGCTTTGTTCAATTTCAAGTTCCCAGAAGCAATGAAATTCCATATTCTGGGTCAGTGAAACACTTGTGCAGATGCCACAAAATCTGGGCTTGAAATTTGAAATTTTGGAAAGTTCTTGGTAAACAGTTTGTCATGCATTCAGTACTCTCAGTGTTCAGCTTTCAGTTTTGCTGCTGTATGTCCCTGACGCTGCTTATCAGTTCAGTGTGTCTGCAGAACTCACAGTGCAAAACAATAGAAATATATACAGTGCTGTAGGTATAGCTGGGGGTTAGTTGGATCTTAACAGATTTTCAGTAGTTGCATGGCAACAACAGATGGAGCAACACTTCACAAAAACATCTGTTTAATATTTCTATATAATAAGATGCACAGTGTACTCCTGTCTGTGTCGGGAGATGTATGAGCTGTGGGACATATTAGCTACAGTTTACATATGCAGTTTATATTTATCTATTATATATACAGATATAATACAAAATGTGCACAGCATATATTCCTTTCCTTGACTGGTGAGTGTGATATCCTGAATGTTTGTACGTGCCGATTGCCTGAGATTTGTCATCTGTCATCCTCTTTGTATTTGTCTCTTTGTCACGTCCTGTTTCTCCTTTTTAATCTTTGATATAAGAGTACAAAGAAGTCGTGCTTCATTTTTCTTCTTCTGCTCGGTCCTCTCTGCATGTCTGACACAGTGACATCTGTCTCTCGCATTAGCATCAAAGGCCAGACAACATGAAACGCATCCTGTAAAGTTTTAAGTCGTTTTAGTAGAAAATGATGAATTTTCACTATATTAAAATGGTTATCTGATCACTGGGGTAAATATTCTGTGGATAATTAGTCGAGAAAAAGCAATTCCCCAAATGATTTTATAAATATTAGTCACTTGTCTTGTTTTGTCTGTGTTTTTCAAATCTCAAGACTCTGATACAGCAATAACCTGTAATACCATGAAGCCTCTTGAGTGAAACTGTGCAAGACAATTAATGTCTTAAACAACAAGATTCACCACGATTGACTCATCCTCTTAACTTATTGGAGTTGTGTCAGCAGATACTTGTTACAGTTGTTTGTCTGTGGGGAAACGAGTGTAAAGTGTGTCACTACCTGAACTAAGTGATAAAAATTATGTATCTAAATTTTTCTCTGTGCTACTTACAGGAGCAGCAGTAACACAATGCATTTTTTGTTTGATAAAACACTGCCTACATGAGCTTATGAAATGCCTCTGGGTGATATGTGCTGCACAGAGCGAGTAGTAAATCTGGATGGTGGGAGTCTGCTGCACCTGTTCCTATATGCAGAAGTCTTAGTGCAATGCCTTTTTTCTTTTTGTTAGCTGCAGTATCTACATTCTGCTAATTATTTTTTTGCGTAAGGGCCGACAAGAGGTGGTCAGTTGAAGTTATTGTTTTCTATAGTGTTTTTTAGTGTCGATAGTCTTTTGCATCTGCCCCATCCCCCTGCACAGGTGGTGCAAAGGTGCTGAACAGGCCTGCTTATGTTCATAGTCTCACAGCTGAGCACAGTAAAGCCTGTATAGCTTCCACCGTGCTGCTTCTTTTCTCTTGTGGGAGCCAGTTTACTCAAATGCCATCTATACTGTAATCAAGTCTTCATCTGCTGGCACAGATGGGCAGTCATATGCAAATACACTACATTTGCACACACATAGACGCAGACACATGCACTCACACCTCACCAGATACACCACATATACAGAGACAGGAGAAAATGGTCTTTGTCCTAGATCAGGTTTCACCTACGTGCCGTTCAAGGCACTGCTGTGTTGTGTTACAACTCACACGCACACTCGCAGACCTTTTGCAGTGTGTCTGAAGGCCGAGGGCAAGGTCTGAGCACAACACTTGGGTGGTCTGTCCATCTTTTCCAGTGCTGTGCTTTGCTGTGTACTCGCACCACCACAGTGACGTGTTGTGGTTCTGACCAGTCCTCTCTCCCTCTCTTTCTCTGTCTCTCTCTCTCTCTGTCTCCCAAATGCCCTTACAGCAAAGAGCCACTTCACTTTCCCAGCTCTGATGACACACACACAAAAAAACGCCTGGATCATTTTATCCGGCAAGAGAGCAGGGAAAGAAAGAAATGCAGTGCTGAGACGTTGCTCATGTGCATGATGCTGCTTCCTCAAAAACATTTGGCTCAGCCTCAGTTTTATCACATTTCAGTGTCCAGACAGCTGTCAAACAGATGACATGTTTTACATCCGCCACAATTTGTACATTTTCATCATCCTAAAATAGCTCATAAAGCCTTTATTTTTTTATAGGCAGTTTCATTTCTAGCGTCTTCCTTTTCTTAGGGTTGATCCATTCTTGCATCAGAATGATTGCCATGGGATTCCTATTAGGAGGGAGGAGGGAGAGAGAGACAAAAGGAGACAAGTGAAGGATACAGTATGGGAAAGAAAAATGGAAAGGATGGTAGACGGGTATTAAGAGAGGAAGAGAGAGAGAGCAAGAGAGTGGAAAAGATTTGTGAGGAGGGGGGTGGGCCGAGGGCCGAGGGCCAGCAGAGTCAAAGATAAGAGGCAGCGAGAGTGATTGAAATAGGATTAGTGGAGACAGTCTCTGCATCCCGGCCGCAGCATCACAGTGTTAAACCTGCGCTTCACAGGGACTGCCTCTGTCACATCAAAGCCTCCCCAGGCCTGCCTGGCAGAGAGGCAAAGGAGCAGCCAGCAGGGTCTTCCACAGCCACACACACACACACACACACACACACCATACATGAACATGCTGATCACATTCTCCATCCGTCTCCAATATGTCTCCATTATGGCTGTGAAGCTGGCTCCTTCCACCTTGTCTTTTCATCTTGCTGCAGTGTCTTTGTGGCGGGTATTTGGACTGTGGATAGGATGCATTGATGAGCCATCTTTAACATTTAATGAGGCAAGCCGTGATGAGTTGGCATTGGAAAGCTACTGTCTCCCGCTTCCCCAGAGTCCAAACAAAGTTTTAATGAGAACTTTCCCCCAATTTGTGCCAAAAGCACTGAGCTTTTTAACTGGTTCCCAGACTGAAAGCATACATTTTTTTTCACTTAAGTACTGAAGCAGGGCAGACACCTGTGTGCAAACACATTAACTGTGTGGCTGCATGTTCATTAGAATTTTGTTAAATAAATATAATATCAGTATTGCAGTGTAACATTTACTCACATTAATTGCATAAATCCTGAATCTCATCACCTCCAGGTGTTAAAAAACATAATGACAATCCTGATATAATTTTTTGATAGGCTGTCACTGCTCTAGCTGATTTTAAGAAGTGCGATGTTCACATTTCGTTGTTATATTCTCATTACTGTTCATGTTTGTCAACAAGTGACACTTGTTTGATATGGATATTGAGGCATTTCTTTTTAAATCAGAATTATTTGAGTTTGCCAGTCTCTTTCTAGTGCTATAAAATCACATCCACAGTGGTGGAATATTTAGTGCATATTACCAGTTCTTACTTGTGAGTTCATCTCAACAGATGCTGAGATTTTGCAGTTGCTAAACCTGCTCTGCATGTTGTCTAATCAAGTGAAACTCACAGTTCCATGTTCATTTTGAGCACTTACGCTCACGAGTGTCTCAGTGTGATCAAACATAGCACATTAGTCCTGTTCTGTTGCGGTAGATTATGGATCCCTATAGCTAAAATGGCCTGTTTATCTGTGGAAGAGAGACAATCCACTGATTGGTGAGTGCGGTCTCTGTGCTCATATTTGTGTGTGTGTGCGCGTGCACAGGTGTGTGTACTCATACAGTATTTGTGTTTGTGTGTGTGAGCTGGTAGTTTTCCTCTCAGAGCTCATCAGTTCATATCCACCACCCACCCCACTGCAGCATGCAGTAAATAGAGTCTCAGCCACTCGTTGAGAAATGGCACAATTATCCCCTGCTGGTGAAATATGGGCCGGGATGCACCACCGCTTCTTCCCTACAGAATGTGTGTGTATTCGTGTGTGTGTGTGTGCAGCCCAACCTACAAAGCGAAGCTGCCTTTCCTTTACTCATTCAATGTGAAGTGCGTTCAACACACAGGGAATTGTTCTCACTTGTGTTTTTTCAGCACATACAGGCATGTACACATCACCTACACGACTGTAATTGTATAAGCAAGAGTTCAGCTACATACATATACTGTATAAATACATGGAGTATATCCACACATGCAGATTGGTACACAGACACACACTCTCTCAAACTGTATTTACAGTGCCTCTCGCCCTGCACACAATGCAACATGTTGCAGTTTTAGCTGACACAAGCAGATAGAATAACTCACTGTCAGTCTGTCAGTAAGGTCAGTCTTTCAGCTCTGAAAAATTCATAGCAGCCCACCGTGCATGCAGAACTGTGGAATAAAGAAATGCAACACCTTTCAGTTTTGAAGGGAGCCACGTCAACAACATGTTTCTGCAGCTCGTGGGCTTTTGGCAATTACAGTTTTCTATTGGGTTTCAAAAGACCATTCAAACACTGCCTCTTCCACATCTTCTGCTTCTCACGAATGGGTGAAAATTCTCAATTAGATTATTATGCTGTAAGTAAATAAGTGATGTAATTCGGTTAAAGGAATAGTCTTCAGTAAATACACTGCCTTCTTGCTAAAAGATTGATGTCAACACACATCTGGTTGATATGATGCTGGAGCCTGCCAGCCAGTAACTTAGCTTAGCTTAGAATGCAGAAAGGAAATGAGGGGAGCAGCTAACCTGTGTTAGCGTTACAGCATCCACCTGCCAGCACTTCTAAAGCTGTTTATATCAATATTCCTTTTACTCACAAGTAAAAGACTATCCTCTGGTCATTGCTTAGTTTTTAAATGTGAAAGTAATTAAACAAAATTGAATATGTGGTACTGTACAGTGTTGTAACAGTGCAACTTTTACGACTGTCCACTGTGCATGTCTGCGCTTAGACCTTTTGAAAATGTTCAGTGACTCTCTGAAATGTCAGAAGGCTGCACATTCATTTGAAGTCAGCCATACACATAATGTTATTAACCTCAAGTGATTTCTCTTTTCAGTGGCTTTTGACATTTGTGCTACTTTGCAAATTGCTAGCTGCAACCAAATGGCAGAGACTATTGAAAATAAAACATCTACTTTAACCATGGGAGGCAGTTGGAGTGAGCGACCCCTCCAGTCAAAGGTCCTGTGGGTCAAGTCAAAAAGACTAAATTTTATTTCTCCGTCTTTACAGGTATGGAAAAATAGTGTCAACTAAGGCCATTCTGGACAAGAACACCAACCAGTGCAAAGGTAAGTCATTATTTGTCGCTCTTGTACACACACCTTGTTGTAGTGCTCTGGGTACTATTCTTTAGGCTGGGTCTTTCTTTCCACAGCAGTCCCAGTCAAACATAAGACAATGAAGGCTTTAAGAATAAATCAGCAATGTGGCAAGTAGCTAGCTCAGACTGCAGAAAGGCTTGAAGAAAACAACGTGCTTGTTGATGTTGCAGCCCTCTTATTGTGGGTAAGCAGACAGGAAACCGCCGTTTCAGCCCCTACACAGCTCCTCCTCGATTTCATGTTCTGTCAGATGGAACAATCTTTTGGAAAGTGTGTTTTTATGAAAGGTCCATTAGTGTCTGCGCGGTAAATTGTGCACGCATGCAGCGATGACATTAGTGCCTCGTTTAAAAGTGTTTCTTGAGCACACAGCCTACACACACTTACATGCTTGAACATACGCAACCAATTAGAGGGCTAATAAGCTAGTTGGGATTAGATAAACTTTAATTACCATCATTGTTGCACTCACCTTCTCAGGGTCTTTGCTCTGCTTTCACTTCAGCCACCTGCATCACACTGTAAATACATTTCACTTCCTTTTTATGTTTTATATAATAAGTTGATTATCAAGACCAGCCGTTTTTAGTGGAGAAACAGGGAGAGTGACAGTGTAGGAGAGGATGGAGCGATAGCGAGATGAGAAAAAAAAAGGAAAAAGATTAGTGTGCTACTAGCCCCGAGGTGTCTGGCAGCACTGTTTAAGAGCTATTGAAGTTCCATCAATACTTTTAATTGCTTTTTGTGGTTTCGCGGGCTCTGAAGTGTGGCCTCTCAAGGTGAAGCTGTCTTCTTAACCCTGCTCCACACCTGAGTTTATCCTGCCAGGCATTCTCTGGGTCAAAATGTTGCAGAAAAGAACCTCTGCCTTTTAGAGGATAGAAAAAGAAGGGCTGATTATCTTGACGGGTCCTTTTAGTGAATCCTACGGGCTATTGAAGACAAAACTGGATGCATGTTAGTAGGAAGGATGTCTGTGCAGGTCACAGGACACAGCACAGGATGGATTAAAGAGGAGAAAGGCACAGGGGAAGGAGGTTAGGCGGATTGAGATGGGAAAAGGAGGCAAGGCTCTTTCAGTTTGGGTGATGTAGGGAATACATTGTGCTCAGTCACAGGTTATCTTTCTCTGTGTCCAGCTGACCTGAGTTACGCTCAGTGCAAAAACATCAGCTCAGCTTAGTGCTGTGTTGTGATGGAGACAATGTTTCCCATAAGTCACCCTCCTGGAATGCAGCGCTGCTGAGATGCCAAGAAGCAAATATAAGCAGACATATTTTATGAGTGGAAAGGATGGTCCTGCTCTGTACCCAGCGAGAGGGGGGGGGCAGAGGGGAGATGTGTTTGCAGAGAAAAGAGGAGTGTGAGGAGTAACCTTGAGGAGAAAATTACACTTCTTTAGTGTTTGAAAGACATGTTGAGGAGAAGAGGGACTACACAAAAACACCATTTCTCCTCCTACAACTTCACATCTCTCCCGCTATCTCCTAAAAGGTGAGCACGTATCAAAGCGTAAACGAGCCGAGCCGGTGTATTGGAGCCTGATGGGCTGGTGCGCGTCTGCGCTCCCGGCAACAAAGCCCAATCGACACATCGCCCTGATCTATTCACGCATTGTTTCCAGGCATCTGGCCCCCTGACCCTGACACTTGTTCAAATGTCAGAGAGGCTGCTTATCACCGCTGTGCCACCGTCACACAGCGAGCATCCCTTACCTCCATCTCTTCTCCCCCTCCCCCCTGGTGTTATTTTGTGTTTAGTTCAGCTCGATGAGTGCACTGCCAAAACAATGTGGGAAAAATGGGATAGAGGAGAGGTCAGATGCTGTCATCTCAGAGAGAGAGCTAGCTAGAGGAAAAGATAGGCAGTGAAAACAAACAGACCAACTTATCTCCCACCCACTAACTTTGCTGTCACCCCTTCTTTTCTTTGTAAATTCAAAAGCTTTGTTTTTGTTAAACTTTATATTGTCAAAACCGTGGTCTATCACGTTCCCACATTTTAATACTATGCTTAATTATATTTAATTGACATAGTATATCCTTTATATACCTTTTGATTTACACAGCTGGTGTAGCCACCGTTATTATCCCCCTGACATGAGTGAACAGCATGAACAGAAACACACAAAGCTTGTTTCATGTCATGTCAGTACATCCTTTGCTTTGAGACAGTAGGGTGCTCAAATGCAAAGGATTCTGGGAGAGAAAAAAAACAACACTCACACGCACACTAGTAAAGGAAAAATGTTGAAACCGGCTCAAGTTTTTCCAGAGCGTAAGTGATGTCATCTGACAAGGTGCCAGATGAAAAATTCAGACATTATAATTTGTTGCATAAGCTATCTTTGACGTTGCAGCATGTTACTACGCTGAATATGTACTTCATAAAGCACAAGCTTGTCTGACTACTACAGCTGGACTCTTTTCCTAGACATCTAAATCCCATACATAGTTAAGTGTTACTTGATGACTGTATTTCAACATGTAGCAAATTCAGCATGACAGAACATATTCCTCTCCTGGACATACCCCAATCAGACATAACATTATGACCACTGACAGGTGAAGTGAATAACACTGAATAACAGTTCCTCATGGCACCTGTCAGTGGGTGGGTTATATTAGGCAGCAAGTGAACATTTTGCCCTCAAAGTTGAAGTGTTGGAAGCAGAAAAAATGGGCAAGCATAAGGATTTGAGCTAGTTTGACAAGGGCCAAACGGTGATGGCAAGACGACCGGGTCAGAGCATCTGATCTGGTCTGCAGTGGTCAGAAAGTGGTCCAAAGAAGGGACAGTGGTGAACCGGCGACAGGGTCATGGGTGGCCAAGGCTCATTGGTGCACGTGGGGAGTGAAGGCTGACCCGTGTGGTCTGATCCAACACACAAGGTATTTACTGAAGAAGTTCATGCTGGGCAAAGTTGTATATTCTGCAGGCCTACTCACGATACAGAAAAAAAGCAAGCATTGACATATTATTTGTTGTCATCGACTTGGTATCGAAGTATCGGTTCTCATGACAACCCTATTAGGCAGGTGGTTATGCCTGATCGATGTATTAATAAGGAGAATCTGTACTAAAGCTGTGAGATTCTTTATTTTAACTGTGGATAATTGGAGGTTTAAAGGTGAGTTACTTCTACAGTTTATTTACTGTGCTTAACGTAGGGATGTTTGCTTTCATCTAGCCTTACATCATTCCAGACTATGTACCTCTATACGTTCATTATTCATTATTATGAATTCTTTTATGTGCAACTCTTCAGGATTTATTTGCTGTGCTGGTAGAAAAAGAAAAGAAAAAAAAGAATGGGGCAATGAGAGAGATGATGAGGAGATGGAGAGGGAAGGATGTGCCAGATGGAGTAGTGAGCGTGGGAGTGAGACCTGTCTGTTGTAGAAAAAGCTGAAAAAAACAGTGATAAACAAACAAACATAAGCCGGCACAGGTATGGCGCCCACGCACAAACATGAATGCATTGTTTCCTTACAACTGCACATCTACCTATATGTTTTACCCTCACTGGATGAGTGTGTAAAGCCTTGTTTAAGGTACCACATCACTAAAACTACATGCTAAGATCATGTAATACACCTCTCCCACACACTCAAACACAAAGGGCACACTGTGACACACACACACACAAAGACTAATCATATCCCTGCATGCACTCCCAATCCATCTGCCCGAGGTGTGTTAGGCTCTTGCAGCAGCAGTAGCCATGCAACAGATCTATCAATCCTTTTCCTAACATCACAGCATGTGTGCCTGTCTGCCTGCCTGCCTGCCTGCCTGCCTGCCCGTTCTGGCTGCTCTCCTCCACCACGCAGGCCTTTCAATGAGCTTCTCTATCTTCCCAGCGCTGACTCACTCCCTCGCTCCCTACCTTACTCTATGACACACACTCACACACACAGACTTTCCAGGCACACATACACACAGTCATATTCTTGCAAGGGTACACAACAGATGCACATAAACTGTGCATGCTGATAAATACACACACGCGCTTTGGATGTAGCCCAGTTCAGAGAGAAATGGGAACAGGAAGTTGTGAAAGGGCTTTAGGGCTGTCAAGCGCTGTGGGTGAGTGGAGGCATTCAGCTCTTCATCTCTCTTTCTCTCTCTCGCTCTCATGCTCCTCCACACTCTCGCACTGCCTCTCCTTTCCTCTTTGTCTCTGTGTTTCTCTCTCGCTCTCGTGCTCTGTCCATCTCTATATCTATCTGTGTGCTTCCACATTTACTGTAGAAATACAGCAGAGATTTGGGGTTTGCATCACAGATGGAGTGGGGGATTGAGGATGGCAGAGGGAAAAAGAAAAGGAATAGATTGCGAGAACCCAAAACCGCTCATTTGCCATCCATGCCCACAAGGGCCTCTTAAAAGGCAGCGGCGGCATTTGAAATAAAGCAGGGCTGACCGAATGGAGACATTTTATTTTTCCTGCCAGTGCCCAGAGGCAGAGGAAATGACCTCAGCCCTTTGAAGGACCTCCGTTTCCTCCTCCGCCGCTGGGAGATAAGGCTTTGCCGAGATTCACCAGCCTGACTGGCGCTCTGCCGCGACGGCCCACCGCACTGAATTGTGGGAGATAGATGAGATGAGAAGATAGTCTCCCGTGACTGTGTGTTTGGCAGTTTGTTGTTGTTCATTCCTTTGCCCAATAACTTGCCATCCATTTTGTATGAGGATGCTAAAAACTCACAAGGGCATTACATAAACTTGCATCTTGAAAGAATTGCCGTTGCCTCTAGTGTATGATGTGGGTGACTCAATGTAACACACTAACTTCCTGTTTTGTCCCAACAAATTGTTGAGTATCCAAACATTTAAAGCAGCAACATATGTGACATACAGCTTGTTTTCAACTTGCCTGTTGAAAAACTCAGCTGGGCTACAAAACTGATGCAGCCTCAGGACTGTGTCAGCCTGTCAGAAGCTTGACCATTACAATGTGAAGCATCCTTTGCCCTTACCACAGGATCAACCTAATGGAGAAATATAGGCTGTGTTACATTCTAGCAAAACAGATTTATTGCTGCATCAGTGCCTGAGCGAAGTATTGCATGACTCCAAGCATAAGGGCTATTGATGAATGAGGTGACACTCTCCAATAAGGCCTGTTTTTCATTGTCATGCGCATGTGTATCTGTGTAGTTGGGGTGGATGAGGGGAGGAGAGAGAGACAGACAGAGAGAGAGAGAGAGACAGAGAGAGAGAGAGAGAGAGAGAGAGAGAGAGGGTACGATTTTGCATCCGTTATTGGTTTCTCATTAGAAGGCCGAGATATAAACATTTGTCTATGTTGTACACAGTGCCGGCGCAATTAAGGATTCTCTTTGCCGCCCCCTCTGCCCTTTGAAAGTGAATTATGTGCAGATGAGAATCTCGACTGAAGTGCGGCCAACAGCGGACCTTTTCCAAATGCCTCTGTTCCCTCAAAGCCATTCCAGAAAGAGGCGAGCTCGGCTGAAGGAGGGAGGGAGAGAGAGTGCGCGTCGTTTCCTGCTTTCATTGAGTATTAATGATTCTAATTAGCAATAGCTGAGGGATAATCACATTGATTTGGACAGATTCAGCATGCAGAACTTCACTGGATAACACCCGCAGCCTTTGTTAGCATGTGTGTGTTTGGCAGACCAAAACACACACATGAAAAGATTCATTTTCTCTCCTCCACCCCCCCCAAAACATGAATGCATTGTTTCCCTACAACTACACATCTACCTATATGATTTACCCTCACTGGATGAGTGTAAAGCCTGAACATGCAAAAAATCATTTCTCTCCTTCACCCCCCCAACCACCACCACCTCAATATACATTCTAGTAAGTTCCAAGTTGTTTCACATTGTAGGCGTGTGATTGGCCAAGTTTGTCGTAAATAGAAGCAGCCGGGCCATCAGCGCCGCATTCCTTGAGCTCTGACCTTTTGTACCACCCCCACTTCCTGTGCTGTTTTTGCATGCAGTGTGGTCATTGTCTGTGTATGTGTGTGTATTTTTAATGCTTGTGTATGTGTGTGTGTGTGTGCATGGGTAGCGGAGGTCAGTGTGAGGTGACATCCAGGAGCCACAGAATTATGGCTCAGAATAGAACAAGGTTTCCTGAGACTATTTGTACACAGACAGAGATTTGGCGCAAATTTGTAAAATTTTTATTATGGTGTCATTAAACTGCATGATATTTGTTCATTTCTAAAGTGTTGCTCTTCCCTTCCCTTGGTTCTGGATCCAAACAAAGACAGAGAAATCTGTAATAAATTTCAACAAAGAACAAACAGGCTCTGGGCAATCACTCTTGCAGATTTTTGTCACCATCATGGCTTTCTTCTCTTCTCTCACTGACTCAGTCCATTTTACAACACAATGCTGGGCTCCTGTTGCTTGTCTTGTTTGTTGACAAATGCCTCAGAGGGCACTGGTGGAAGGTGAGGGGGCGTACCTCCAGTCATCTCTTATCCCGGACCTCACCCGTGGATGGCAGGGGGACCCACAATGAGAGATATGGCCTTCCACTGACCTGACAAGGCCCTGGCCCCTTGAATATCCCTTGACTAATGATCATACCCTTGATTAGTTAAGGAAGGCATAAATCATAACTGCGGAGAAGAGGAAGGCTAGCTAGAGGCAGCCAGGCCGTTCTTCATGAATGACTAACAGATGCAAGTTTAAAAAAAAAAAAGTGTGCATAGTCGTTCAGAGGAATGGGACACTTTGTCTTTGTCCATATTCAGTGTTTGTCTTTACCTGGAGATTTTGCCCATGTTCACAGGGCGCTTGATTTTCATTGATCCTGCTTTATTCAAATATTTAGCCTGTCCCTCTGATCTTGCTGGTGGTTCTTTTGGGCCTAGTACATGACGTGATAAGGTTGCTTATTGCAAACTTCTACACAAATGGGGATAAGATGCTAGCACACAAGTCGGCACTTGGCATGAATATTAAAGTTATTAATCTCCAGATATAGCAGGAATGGAGGGAGAGCAGCTGTTTAAAGACATTCTATAGGTGAAGTCAGAGAGGAAGGTGACAGGAGGACTGGAGGAGAAGGACAAGAGGAGAAGGACTGCACCTGCTCTTTGTGTAAAAATGTGCTTCAAGTGCTCGTGGCATTTTCACATCTACAGGTACCATAATGAGCAGCTATTTAAGGATGTTTGACATTCTAACCTGAGTGTCAACGTGTATGTGGGCATGCACACTTGTGTTGCGATTATATACATACATCATAACATGTTAGATCGTGCTGCCATGTGCACGTCAGTTGGCATTTACCAATTTGTGTTTGCTTGCACACTCGTTAGTGGTAGCGCCAAGCCGCATGCGTGTGTGTGCGCGCGTGATCTATGTGGGGGATCTATATAGCCACTCAGTCTTTTTGCCACAGGTCTCATTTTACCAACCTCTTGACAAGTAATTAACACCCTTCAGGTCTCAAACCTTCCCCGAGTGCTCTTCACATGTTGCACCAAACACACTGGGGTTTTGCTTTTAAGCAAGCAAGCTGATGGAGCCAACTAGAAGGCGAGTGGCGATGCCATTTACAGGTCTGAGCGACAACTGTGCCTGCACACCTCTTTCATACCATGTTCTGCCACTTTAAACCACTGAATGGCACCAATGAGTAGATATTTTTGAATGTATGAATACTTTTGAATGCCTCCTCGGGTCTGTGAGGATAATTCTGTATCTAGGGAGTTTCAAGTCAATGACTTGAAGCAAGTTTCTCTGAAACCAGACTCCATTTGTCATGATACCACTTTTTAGCAGTGCAATGTAGATTGTAACATAACATATTTTAAATAGTGTCTCGGCTGTCAGGCTGAATTTAGAGCTGAAAATGTAGTAGAAGCCATATGGCGCTGTGCTATAGCTAATGAGTGTGAATAGATATGAATTAATTAAGGAACAAAGGGAAGACAGTAGAAAAGGAAGAAAAATGATAAAGAGGAAAATGACGTTGAAAAAAATGCTCAGATATAAAGGGAATGAGCCCATATGTTAAAATATTTCTGTATTGATCAGCTAAAATGTTAATCTCACATTTCATCCCTCCTTCAGTATTAACAAAATATCCTCATTATGACAGTTTCTACAGTGTGATTTGGCACTGGTCTTGGTCCTCATGAAATTAGTTTCTAAAGAATCACAGAGCAGGAGAAAATGTATTGATATCATGACGGTTGCATGAATGTTGAACAGTTTCCATCCCTACTGCGCATCCACTCTTTTGCTAGTGTGTGCATCAGTTCTGTAATTGCATTGTTGTACAAAATTCATCTATAATACTTGCACAAATATTGGATGAGGGGCTCGTTTTTTTTAAGCTACTGCTCAGTTTGTCTTTAGCACAATGAGCTGCCAGTGGCCCCTTGGCCCTAAGCCCTGGCAATCTGCCCTCTGCAGATCCCAACTGCAGCTCTCTGACAAGGACAATCCTACACCTGCAAGAGAAGATGACAGGAAATACAATACAGCCAGCAGCCTGGCTGCTTCAGCCCAAGAAGAATGTCTTAGCTATAAATCCATGTTGCAGGGTTGATAAGTTAATTGCCTGTACCGCTATCTCCTCACCAGTGTCTAATATAAAACAGCCTTCTATGAGAGTTATTTTACAACAAATGGGTATTGTCTCCAAGCGCAAGGCAGGCAGGATGGTGACACTGGACAAGTAAATGAGGTACAGTTTCTTTATTTTGAGGAGCTCCAAGAGCTGCGGTGTGTGTCTGTGAGTGCGTAATAGCGATTTTATGTTTACATAGTGCAAGTTCTTGCTAATTTTACCCTCATCAGTCATTTATGTTCATGTGTGTAGAATGATGTGCATAGCAGTTGGAAAACAAGTGTTTATTTTGTGGCTTGTAAGATGTAGATGAAGCTATTGGGGAAGTGTTCTCACTTTTATTTGGCCTTAATTCTCTGATGGCACTGATGTGGTCAGAAGTGCCGAACTCAAAGCATGCATTGTAATACACAACATAAAAAAAGATTCCAAAAAAAAAAAAAATTGCAGATGTTTCTGTTTGGTACTGAAAGATAGATTTATGATCTTTGCCTGTTTACTCACATACCCACACACTACAAGAAAGTTGGAGGTCACACATACCCCTTCAACAGACACACAAGTGCAGAGACAGGCACACACACCACCACATGGTTTAGTGGAGGGTAGCCGCAAAATTTATCATCAGTCAGCTGCTGGTGGTGCAGGATAAATGGAGGAGGACGGAGGAATGCAGTCCCAGTGAGGATGCTCTCTCTGGGTTTGGAGTGTGACCAAGGCGGTCTTGGCTTGGCCGCAGTTAGTCATGGGTCCATCTTGCTATTTAAAACTCCCATGCCTCTCCCTCAGTGTTTGCACAGCTCACCACAACCTCCCAAAACCATCACCCACCCTCCCTTTTGGGTAGAAGCTCGGTGAAATCCCCAAATGAACCGTAGATGTCTATAAATGTACAAGCAATGGAATATTTCAATGGATTCTCTTCATTCATTCAGTATTGGTTTTTTTTTTACTGAGTTCCTTCTGTGAGCACATGTCACATAAACACAACTGCCATGCCTCAGGGAGAGTAGCTGTGTCATTATAACTAGCAATTACCTTTGTTATCAAATCATCTAGTCAGTAAATCTAAGAGATTTCAGTAAACAGAATTAATTTTGAGGGCTTTAGGTGACTGCTACAGACTATTTATTGCATCTAATTAACTTAAAACACAAATCTACCCATTTTACTGCAATTTCAAAAAGACCTCACTAGTGCTGAAATAATTAATTGATCAGTTTACAGATGTATAATATCAGTGTATCAAACGCACAGTTTTAGTAATCAAGTGATTATTTTAGCTGTCAAAGAAAAATAAATATCAAATATTTTTTGATATAAATTTAGCAAATACTGTAGGGAAAACTCTTTTCTCAGTTTTATATCAGTAGACTGAATGTCTATGAGATTTGGACCACTGGTCACAAAAAATAATCAACAATCATGACATCACCTGCGGCTTTCCGTATACACAGATTCTGTATAT
Organism: Selene dorsalis; assembly: GCA_900303245.1. NCBI lineage: Eukaryota > Metazoa > Chordata > Actinopteri > Carangiformes > Carangidae > Selene > Selene dorsalis. Next base: position 23,555 of record OMNW01021049.1, read on the forward strand.
ATATGTGTATTCAGGCAAAGCGAGGTCAAAACAATGCAGATAGCTCACAATGGAGCGTGATGCTGCACTACCACTGCACCATGCATCATAGGAATCATATTACAGGAGTTGCTATGCATATTTTTCCATGGAGTGGCCCATCCATCTCCTCCATTAACCATAATTACTTTTATACATGCAAAGTAGGAATTATTAACATATGTGTAACCACAATGATTAATCACCCATGTGCAACGGCAGCTTCACAACTCCTCTTGATGACTCACAAGGACATAAACAATTACACTGTTTGCCCTGTACACTATTGTAATGCTCCGTGACTTGTCACTGATTCATTATTCATACTTAGGCCATTATTATTCCATTGTACGCGGTGCAAAATGGGATCATTAGCACTGAATATGAGAATGTGAAAAATGAAAATATTGGGGAAAATGGTGGTGGATATAGTGGGTAGGAAACCCCAAACAATCTACTATTAGCAGATAAAGAATGGTAATTTCCCCAGAAGTAATTAGGATTAGCATAATTTGATGGTGAATGCATGAATGATGCATGGATGATTGATATGTCGATACATGCACTGTAATGACTCCCTTATCTCCACTTTTCACTGAAGACTTTTGTGTGGAGCGTAGCCCAAGGCGGTATCTACTGTAGTCCTAGACCTCCACAAGGGAACTATGTTAGGGAGCACCCTGCCTCACTCACTGGGGCTACAGTAGAGTAGAAGTGGTGGTAACATACTATAGCACCATCCTGTAGTAACTGATTGAAGATGGTCCTTTTATCTTGACAAGCTCCCTGTTAGAGCCATACCAGGAAATATGATATGGCAGCTCATGTTCTCTCAGAGAGACAGACAGTCTGTGTGTGTCTGTGTGTGTGTGTGTGTGTTTGTACTCCTATCATTGTGCGGACAGGTGTGAATTTTAAACCTTTGAAGTGAGGACCACTTTGTAAAGTGAGGACATTTAGGCCGGCCCTCACCATATTTTCATCATATTTTCATAACAATAACAAGTATTGTAAACTGGGCTCATTATTGTATATCTCACCAAACTAAGATTAAGTCAGTCAGGGTTCAGGGCCTAAGAGGTGGGAGGGAATTGGGCCCGGATCTGGTCCCGATCCCGGTCCCGCTCCCAGTTCGGGTTCCGGTCCCGGTCCCGGTCCCGGGTCGGATCCCGGTCCCGGTTCGGATCCCGGTCCCGCTTCGGATCCCGGTCCCGGTTCGGATGCCGGTCCCGGTCCCGGTTCGGATCCCGGTCCCGGTTCGGGTTCCGATCCCGGTCCCCGTTCGGATCCCGGTCCCGGTTCGGATCCCGGTCCCGGTCCCGGTTCGGATCCCGGTCCCGGTTCCGGTTCCGATCCCGGTCCCGGTTCGGGTTCCGGTTCCGGTCCCGGTTCCGGGTCCGATCCCGGTCCCGGTTCCGGTTCGGGTGCCGGTTCCGGT
>OMNW01021056.1:3778-19360 GCA_900303245.1 Selene dorsalis
GCCTCCCTCCCCTCAGTTGTTTAGCTATGGATGAAAAGCAGAGACAAATATGTCTGTGGTTCAAAGTCCATCCCAGCAATTACAGTGACTGATTAAAGAGTTGGCCTACACAGGCAGCTATGTATAATACTACAACTCCCACTCAGTGTTTCATAACACCACCTTCAGAATAGAACTGAGCTCAGCAGTGCCTGATAAGGGCCCATGGCTGGCTGAGTCCACTGTTTACGGTGAAGTGATTAAGAGCCGGTGCCATAAAAGGGGCCATGGTTGTTTTATGGACTGAGTATTTATAATAAGCAGAGTAGACAGTAGTGCATGTCCTGACAAACAATGCATAGAACTAAAAACTGCACACAGTGAAAGTACAGTAGAGGGATAAATGGCCAGACTGGAGCTGCAGGAACCAGTCAGTCACTCCTCAAATATGGCTGCTCTTTTATTTCAGAAACATTTTGCATAATGTTTTTGACACAGGACAGGATTGGATGGGAATTTGGCATTATTTATATGCTAATCAAAAAGGTGCAAGTAATCACCTTTCAAAACTGGACAGACCAGTGTCGTCACCACGCAGTTTCCTCATGCTTGTGTTTATTGCTCGAAGTGTGAGGTGGATGTCTGTCTTCTTTTGCCAAACGACCACATCAGCCTCGGCAGCACTGGAGCTCTGTTACAAACAAAAGCTGCATTATTTGGTGTTGTTTATTTGCAAGGTTGCACTCAGATGTCTGATTTTTACCTTGCACTCCCCTGTCATCATCACAAGCACAAATGATTTTAGATGCAGCACTGTGATTACAGCAAGGGGTCAGTTTCAAATTATAATGTAATCTTCAGGAATGTTTGCAGGATTGAGACTCTTTTAAACTTCTGATCTCTTGAAAGCACATGCCGTAATTACTGTATAACGGCTACTTCAAAAAGTATGGAGCTGATCTGGCCAGCTTTTTTGTTGGAGGGTTGAACAACTGATTGATAAATCTTGGATTTCTGCCATCATGATTATTTATTTGTGCTGCAACTCTAATCTTGGCCTCTAAACAGTGTTGTATTAATGTGCTATTTCGTTGGAAAATGAAACCCAGACGACAAATCCTGAGTAAACAGTGCAGGCTAACATTTTTTTGCAAAACAAAGACTTGCTAATCCACTCTTACCTTCTACTTTTGAATGCATTTGGAAAAAGTCCCTCGGTTCAATGTCAAAATATAAGCGAGGACAGGTTTTAAAAGCCTATAAAACATGATTAAGAAGAAGTGGACCTGCTGGGAACAGGAAGACAGAAAGGAGAAAGAAAAGAGGATGGATAGTATGTGATAAAGTGTTGCAGTGACTTTGCCTGAGGATTGCAGTAGCCACTCCTGGGGGGGCAGAGCTGGTCTTTATGCCTTGAGGCAAAACTAGGGGAAGATAATAACAACAACAACAAGACTCTCCATCAGAATCAGGGGAACCATCTGCCCGGTCCGAAGTGAAGTGAAGCGGGCGGCATCAATATTCTGCTGAGAGTCGGCACTAATTGGGTCAGCATGATTTTCCACTTTTGTTGCTAGGTGGTTGATCTGTGGGGCTTCTATTCTGAGAAGCGCCTACTTAAATTATTGTATCGGCCATCAAGAGACAAATCCAACTATACTGGGCAAAGTCCATCATCAAACATCGTCCTCGTTCCCATTTAGCCCAAATCACAGTCACGGCCCAAAAACGGACTCCATGGAAGGCCTGTTCCAATTATTTTCTAATTTTGTTTGTGTGTCTGCTTTAAATGTCCGCTTTCTATCACTGTCACAGATGGCAGGGACGTGGTGAACTCATGTGAGGACAACGTTTGTTTTGAAAATAAAGTGGGGGTAGGGGGCGCTCTGTTTTTTTCTAAAGCTTATTCATTCAGTATGTCGGTAGTCGTAAAGGTTTGACCTGAAAGTAGAGGGTAAATCTCTGGATGTCGTATGGAACATGCCGAGTGCTTCACTTTGAAATGGGCAACACATAAGATTTAGATTTACGTTGTTTCTCGTTCTGCTCAGATCGGACAACAGCAGCGATCTTGAGCATCGGGAGGCTCGAAGGCTCTCACGAAGCTTTGCATTGGTGGCAGATGCTGAGCGTGCTCATTGCTCCTAAGTTATGAGGTGACTGGTAATAGAGCAGGGCAGGGATGTTTTTGTCCAGACCTGGAAGACTGGTGCTGCTTACAGATCCTGTCCAGGTGTTAGCCTGGGAGGGAGAGGAAATCTGGGGCACATTTAAATCAGAGCCAGGCCTGGACACAGCTCCGTGGGCTGGAGCAGCATGCTGGGGCTGAAACCGGCCTACTGAAAGCCACATACAGGGGCCATATAAAGTAATTTACAATTTAATTTCTGTATCCGACTTGGAAAAGCAAACCGGTCAGGAGGTAGGCAGATTATCCGCACTGCTGACAAACGTGGAGTTGGGCTGCTGGAAGATTGATTGATGCAGAACAAGGAAAGCATCTGTCAATACAGATGGATGTTCATGAAAGGAGTGAGAGTGATGTGTGTGACAATATGTTTTTGGTGAGAGTATGTCAGATTGCAGGGCCCACACCGGAAAGATATATTACATGGCATATTCCAACTTAGAAAGTGCATAATAGAAATAGTAGAACATCTTAAAAAAACATGTCAACATTATGCAGCAGGATCTAACAATAAGTGAGGAGAGAATCAAACATTAGCACTGGCTTAAAACAGAGAATGAGTTTTAATAAGAGATTTTACAGAGGTTGGAGTTAGTGTGTCTGATTTCAGGGCGTTGGGGGGGTCTGATCGCCTGGTTCCCCTTACTAACAAGGCTTGACCTTGGGGTGACCAAGGTCTCCTTCTGCAGACGTAGTGGTGCAACGGATCATTGTTGATCCGTGATCTGTACGTATTGTTCTCCACGGACAGGCACCGCCCCAGCCAAATAAACGGAAATTAAAAAAAAAACTTGCATTGGTAGCTGTACGTCGCACACAACAACAGCAACAACAACAACAACAACAAAATTGTTTGTTCTACCAGCACTATCACTATCTTGCATCCTTGACAACATGTCAGATGTATGTGGATGCCTTCCCAGCAGGCATATAGGCATAACATAGTCTCAGAAGATGTAGGCTCACTTTGAGACCCATGTTTTTGCAGGTGTAAATCACATTGAAGCCTATTGAGATGTATTTACTGTTGACTGGGAACTGTCTGTTAGGACTTGCTGGTGTCTGTGGCCTTCAACCTGCAGTTCTAAGGACAATATGTAATGACTGCCCTGTGCAACTTGATTTACGCCCCCCAACCTCCTGGGTGAGTAAAACATACAGACCTGAAGTCTGGACACTTACAAACACCTCGTGACAAATGTCAGTTGGTGGTCCCCCCTGACTACCTGTCCTTCCACCAGATACTGTAGATGCTCGAATGATTGATTGCTGTAACCTTGGCAGCCTGGAGGAAGGTAGGGACACGCTGTAGCGCAGCATTCATAAAACACATTCGCATTTGAAATTGCTCCTTTAATGGGGGGGGGTTGCATGTGCTCTGACTGAAGTGCAAAGAGCATATTTGAAGGATTTTTAGTCTTGCTCTATTAGTGTAGAAGCATTAATTTTATGTCTGTATTTAGGCTTTTTTTCTCAGCAGCTTAGCGAATGTGTGTTTTTAGAAGAGAGTTTATAATTTGGTTGGAGCTCAGTTCTCTGTATGTAGACATAACCACTTCCATCCAAGTAGAGAGATGAGTTTTAGTTTTATAGGAGGGAAGGAAAGGTCACGGTGTGCGGCTTCAGGATATCAGAGCCGTCTCTCTCCTGCACTTTGACAAAGTCATTCATGGTAAGTCGGTGACAGGTGCCAGAGCTTAAATGTGAGTCTTTTCCATGCTACATCTATTTGCCAGTGTTGTGTGCGTTTTCATGCTGTGGGTGTGTGTATGTTTGCGAAACAGGTGCCGGGGTGCAGTCAAGTTGCCGGGCAGTTGCAACAGCAGGCTGAAATAAAAAGGTTCAGCTGGCGCCTGGCGCCCGTAGAGCTCCACTCAGATATGTGCCTCTGGCAATGTGCCACAAACACACACACACATACACACACACAAACCAGCCAGGAGTCACTCAACTAACCCTGTTGATTGTAACAAATACTCACATGGATTCCCGAACAATCAGACACACATATTCCTCTCCCGGTTTTCCTCCCCTCTGCTGCCACAGCTGAAGCTGGCACTCCCGGCTCTGCTGTCACCCCCAGGGCTCCAGGTAGACACGGTCATCAGGCTGAGTGGTGCCAGCCCGTTTTATAATTGGATTTAGTGTTGGCACTCTCCCCCCCCACCCCTTCAGCCGGATAGCATTGATTTATGAGGGAGGCCTGGGAGACTGTATGTGACCGAGTCCAGCGAACACTGCACCGTGAGGCTTTGTTCCCGCTGTGAGCCTCCACTGTGTCGCTGAGCTGCTGCTGTGAATATCTGTACACTTACTACTAATTTAGATTAGTGTGCGTGATATCATTTTATTACTTCTCCTTATCTGATAAGCTGGTTTCAGAAGTCAGTTGCAGTTTGTTGCCTGGCATTGGTTTTCTCAGTCACCACAGAATTGGCGAGCTTGTTTGTCTCATGAGTACATCTGATGGTACTTGATCAAATCTGTATCCACTATCAAATCGAATCCCATATCAAATCTCCGTAAGTTAAACTTTCAACAGCTTTTAAGAAGAAAAGGTTTATGAACTGGCGCTCGGATCTGTCTCGCAGATTCTCAGTAGTGTACCAGGATCCAGGTATTGGAACCATCTTGGAACCAGATCCAAAATGTGTCCAGCTATCAGAACCTTCCTCACCATTCCAGTGTCTCATTGAAGACTGAATGCCAGAGAGGCTCCCATTGCACTGTAGTTACTGTAACCCCCCCCTTGCCCCCTCTCCCCCTTCTTTTTTTTTTAACTCACGTCTACCACCTCCTCCCTCTCCTCTCTTGAGGTCAGTGGTGGGGGGTGGGGATTTAGTGACGGCTATTCTTGGCAGGGCAGTGAACTAGTTCTCCCACTGCACATCTTCACCCCTCTCTACACGATAACCCCTTCACCACATCAGATGACCTGTTGCCCTTCAGCGGAGCACACAGAGGTTAAGTGCCTGCAGGACCAGCAAACAGTACATGACTCTCTGACCACTTCAGCACCATTGAAGCAGGCCTGGAATGCAAACATGCGCTCCCATTACCCTTGAACTGCCTCTGACCTCGGTTCATGTTCAGAAGGTGGGTGGGGGCGACGTGATGTTCAGGATAATCGGTGGATCCTGTACCTGTCACCCGCCTTTTGGAGAGGTTTCTCTGCAGAGGAGCTAGATCGTGAAATGTCCCTCATCTGGTCTACTGTGGAATGACATCCATTCTAATGTCAAATTTTCTCACAGCTGGACAAAAATACATAGTGCAAACATGGGGATGGATGGGATCAGCCTTGAATTAGGGAGGATGTGTAGACTCACACCTGATATATGCGTGAAATTCAGTGACTGGCTTTTATTATATTTTTGGCACTACACTGCTACCATCTCTATGCTTAATCTTATCTTTTGTTGCAAATGCAGCTCGCTCATTTTGAAAGATGACTGTAATAAGTTGTTATTTTTGCCGAAGGATGCACAAGCACCACTGCGCCTGTGCGACTTGCTGAGCTTCACATAATTAGTTTAATTACATTCGCGGCCCGTTAGGATGTGAATCCCTGAAAAAGAAAACCAAGAGTCCCAGTAGAAGGTCACATGATGACAGGCACATAAACTGCAGTTTTGACATTTGTGTAATTAATTTTCACACTGGTGACCCCCCTCAAACGTGTCAGCCCGGAGAGGAATATGGAGCCGATGCCAGCTGTGAGTCACATGAAGGGAGGAAGCTTTGAGATAAAACTGAGACAATGTCCAGGGAGCGTCAAGTGCTGACCTCGTGTTCCTGATCAGTCAGACGGCTCAGAGCTCGGTGCTCTGCAACAGAGCCGCCATTCACTGCAGCGACACACTGGCTAACCCAGTCACTTTCAGACACAACCACTGCTGACACAGCTCTAAGACAAACACATGATGCACTTTCTCTACCGCCCTAATTCATTCAGATCCACTTGAAATGTGCAAATGGCATGAACTTCAAATTATTCCAAAAATGCACTTCAAAGGAAACGATAATTCATCAAAGTGAAAAGCCCAGTATTTGCCTGGCTTGTGTAGGTCAGTGTGCAACGCTGAGGATGTAGTCGAAAAACGCTGCAGAGAACCATTTTCAATGATGACTGGCTTGAACTTGCTACGTTGTTTGCTTTGACAAACTGTTGTAATTTATGGTCCATTTCTGCCCTCAAACTGCTTCAGTTTATGGTTTTCTCAATTTCTCCCAAGCGTTTCTGAAAATTTCCTGAGTAGGAGCCTGAACAAGTTGTGCTCAGCAATGATTTTTATGTCTTCTCAACAAACAAAACAAAACAACACAAGCAGTGATTGTGATAATAACATAGTAAGAGAAACCCACCTCTACCAATCAACATAAAACCACAATCCCACCTTTAATCAAATGTCTGGGTGTGTTTCTAATGCTACAAACCAAATCAGTGTGGAGTGAGGGTTGTAACAGTGGAGCACCTACAGTTTCAGCCCTATCACACATGTCAAGACTTTGTTACTTCTCTCCATTCCTTAGTGTTTTAGTGCTTCTTTACCTTTTAAGCGATTTACTTTTCAGGCTGAAATCAAACCAGGCTGCAGAAAGGCACCGTGGATCACCAAGAACAACCAAAAGCGGTGACAGGTGTTAAAGCAGTTCCCTGTAGCCAAGGCTGAGTGGGCTTATTTTCACATGGAAGCTACTAGATCACTGAATAGGTTTCATATTCTGTGTTGACATAGCTTTATTTATTTATTTATTTCATAAGACAAGTACATTGTCGCTGTTCAAAGCAGCCGCTCAGATCTCTGCCAGTGCTGAGTCATGGATGACTTAATGGTGTTGTGCCCCGTTTACTGTGTTTACAATGTCCTTGCAGATCTTTCCATCCCTTTGGGAGGGAGCAGCACGTCTTATCTGTGAAGTGACGGCACCAGGAAGGAGAGAAAGTGAGAGAGAGAGAGAAGGAGGGGGGGGGAGATCAAATGCAAGAGATGCTAAATATACTCATACCATCTTTGGCTCCGCGTGTGCATCTATATCTCACTGTGTGGGCTTCACGAGAGGAAGCTGAACCGTCAGTGTGTAACTGATTTACTCTGCTGAGAGCTCCTCGACATAGAGATGTCCCCACCATAAGATGCCTTTGGCTTAGGAATTGATTTATAATTCAGTGTTGGATTCAGTCCACTGATAGAACCACTGTGATTCAAGCTGGATATGTTGGATGTTTTCAGGCGGTTTTGTGGTTTAGTTATATTACCCGACATGATCGTGTTTACACTTTCATTTATTTTGTCATTCTAAAGCAATGCAGGGATTTAATTAAGATTTCCTTTTGTACCTGTCTCTAACAGTTTAGTGCTGAAAGTGCTGAAACTCTGATGCTTGAATTGAGACATGTAATAAAGGGTACTATAGAAAAGCATGTTGATATTCCCGGAAGCAGAGTATGCTGTACAATAAATAATATATTTAAAATAATTTGGAGCCATTAACACTATATCTGGTGTTAGTGAAAGATAACTGAGGCTTTCCTCAACTTTCTGTGTTGTCTTCACTGCCAACCATCTTAAAAACAGCAGAATGATCAAGCAGCCAAGCGGGCCAATCATCACACTTACAATTTCTGTGTAGTATCTGTAGTAGTCCAACATGCAGCTGTGTAGCTTTGAAGTGTACCAGCATTGATGCCACACCACCATCCTCAACCTCATAAGTCTGCATTCATCTTAATTGCTGCATTTCAGTGATGTTCAATCTGCTCAGGGTCATCACAAAACGCATCACAAGTTACATGTAAATAGGTAAAGTATGAGGCAGAAAAATATTAAACAGCTAATCATATGTGATCACTTGCATATCTGTGCTTATCTGCCCAGCTTCTTCAAAGGACATGTGGCCTCAGGCCTCAGGCCAGCAGCTGTCTCAGGCTGAGTGTTGCCAACATGTTTGATTATATAGCCTGGAGAACTGCACCTGAGGAGTCAGACCAAAGGGACCTTATTCCCAAAATGTGTCCATTTGAGGTACATTTCAGTTGTGGCCAAACCCTGAAGCATCGATTGGTGTCAAAGTAAGAAAAAGTCAGGTTAGAGTTTTCATTGCCACACCTGAGAATCTCTTCAGTATTTCACTCCCTCTATTTCTCACTTCTTTGCTTGTGTCTCATCCAGCCACTTCATTACTTCCTTATCCATCACACACACCCATCTCTGTATCACGCTGTTGACTTTGCCAAAGGCTTATCTGAACTGTTGCCAAACACCAGGCCTTTCTGTGTAACCCTTGCAGTGACTGTGGCACAGCAGCCATTGATAGAGTTGCATGAATGTTATCTGCTATTCTGGTGTTTGGATTGAATGCGACTCGAGGTTTTAGGAGCTGTTGGCACTGCAGGGAGGAAGGACTGGAGATTTGCCAGATGCACCCTCCCTCAGTTGAGTCTGGCCGTCTGGTGCTTGATGAAACATTAACTTAGTTGTTGATCACTGCACAGAAAAACCTCCAGTCCCTGATTTGCTCCAAGACAGGGCTGGTACACCAGACTGTCATGCCCAGACAAGAGACTCTGTCTACAGTCTGGTCTAACTCAGGGCCCCTGAGGGTGGATGCACAGCGGTGGAGCTGTGAAGGCTGAGGTAGACTGATTGTGGAGGGCAGAGGGCATGGAAACATGTTGCCGTGATTAGGGATGCAACGATTACTGGTGTTACGGTCTCTCAGTAGGTAATTATCGGGATATTTGTATCGGGACAGCCTCACCAAAGTCTCCTGATGCAGGCACGGTGCATATCTAGCTTGTAACAAAGGAATCTAGATCAAAAGCACGGCGGAAAGAAAAAAGAAAATCCAAAGTATATGGGTGTATTTTGGATTGGACAAGACTGCTGGCTGAAGACACCTGTCCTGTCCTGTCCTGTCCCGTCATGCAGCAAGAAAGTTACTGCCGGGCAGCGTTTTCCGTTTCGTTTCCAGACACTCAGCAGCTTTTTTTCCTTAATCGAAACTTTGTTTAATTTATTTCACTCGCATTATAAGGCACACTCCGCTTGTGTTTCACAGGGACCTTTATTACTGACGCGCAGCGTCATCAGAGTTCAGTGGAGCGATCAGAGGAGAGACAAGCAAAGACGGAAAAAGAGGAAAGAGAGACCATGTCAAAGGTGTGGGAAAATTTCAAGTTGCAGCCACTGTAAAACTGAGCTCACAGACATTAACAGCTCCCTACACTAACACCATAAGCACCTGGTCCACTCAAGTCCACTGAGCGTGTTAATTTGATGTGATCGCTGATCAAGATGAACACTTGTAATAATGTACGGTGATTATGGTTACTTAGGACGAGCCAAGGACGTGAGTCCGTATTGACGGCTTGTTATGATGTCCCTAACTTTAGCTCAAGGAAACAAAATAAAACGCTGCTGTGCATTTAATCCACTGTCCACAGATTGGACCACACTCTCCTTTTCCCATACAGCACTCCTCTCACTCAGTATACTGTGTTGGTTGGATATACACATTTCAATCAAAATTGTATTTTTAATGTTTGATACTGTGGTGTTTTCAGTTAGTTTTAAAGGTAGTTTAAGTGTTAATTTAAACTTGCACTGAAGGAACGTTTCCTGATACATAAGCTTTGTTGCACTTAAGAATATTGCATTTATATCGACAACCGTGATAATCTGGTCACTATAACTCAGATGTCAAATTTTCCATATCGTTACATCCCTAGCCGTGATATACATCCAACATGTGCTGTTTTTTAGACTTGGACATGTGATACGCCAGAGTTGCTGTACACACCTCCACAACACCGCCTCATCCAATTTGACTCCATTTTTTTTCTTGTTAGAAAACCAAAGAACGCCCCTGGCAGTTTCCTCGTTTGTTGTGCGTGAACACAGCCAGCTGTTTATAGACTTTCTTTGCCTCTGCTTCTAGTCCTGTCAGAGGCGTGATTTTTTTTTTTTCCTACCTCTTTCTCTTGGCTGTGAAGGCTCTGTGCGCTTCAAGCTGCGGCGCTCTCAGATCTTTGGAGGTTGACCTCTCCAAAACGCTGGGCTGGACTCGGACACAGTTGTGGTCATTGTTCTGGTAGTTAATGATTCTGCCCCTCCATTTTCACCCTCAGTCTCCTTCAGTTCCGCTGCCTCCTTTATAGAGTCAGGAAATGGCTACCCCGAATGGATGTAACTTCCAGGTCAGTGGATGTGGGGTGAGGGGTCATGGTTGGGCTGAGGCAATCATAAATCGGATGACCAAGCAACTTTTTTTTTTTTGTTGCTGCCTGATGGATTTGGGATCCTTTCATGGTCAGCTCAAACAAAAACACATGCACGGATGTAAATGGCACGTGCATGAAAATATGTAGACTTGGGTTTGTTAGCATGCAGAACAAGCTCTGTACTCAGGTCTGCCTTGGTTTTCTCTCCTCCACTATCCCCTGCTCTCTTCCCGCTGTTCTAGCTTTTCTCCTGCTCACTCCTTTCTTCAGTCTCTCTCCCTCTGTTCGCCTCATTGCTAAGCAACGATGACAGCCGTGACAGATCTGTGCTTTGGCTCACACAGTGTCACATCTGACTTTAGCCAACCCCCTCCGACATAAACGCACATACACACAAATGCTACGCAACCGAGTGCCCTGCTGGTTCGTGGTTTATGATACAGAAACACCCCCCCTCCCGGTCAAAACCCCCTTCACTGAGGTGACAGAAGGGAAGCGTCCAGCTGGATGGAACTGTTGTGTTCCTCTCCTGAGGGCTTTGATCCTTTGCCCTTCATCCCCCAAATCAGCGTCTGCCTTGCCAGCCTGGAGAGGGGGCTGGATTGCTCCTTGATTTAGCACCGTTTCCCCCTGCCCGTCGGGACGGAGGCCCGAGTGTTGGAGAGGTACGACGCATACTTGTGTGGGGCCGTGTGACAGCTGCGACAAGGTGGAGGCCCCCTTCTGTAGGTCGGCCGCCCCCGCCGCCCCACCTGCCTTAACTTCCCCCTAACCAGCGCTCACTCCTGGCTACCCTTCGCTCCGCAGTGCAGACTCATTGTCTCTAAGCTCCTGCTCGTCTCTGGGGAGCGCAGGGAGAAGGCTGAGGCTCCCTCGCTCACCCCTCCCTCGGTACCCCCTGATCCCCGCCCCATTTTTTAAGGCTTTAAGACTGACCTGTCAGCCGCTCTCTCTTCCCCAGAGTCAATGTGGCCCGGCCCCCTCAAAGACCCGTCCACATCGGCCTTCTGTTTGAACAGGCCTCACCAAAAGACCCCTTGTGCTGCCCTTTGTGTGCTCATAAATAAGATCAGAGTTAAAGCCCCTGCGCTCTTGTGTCCAGAGACGGGCCCTGTGGGCCAGGAGGACTAACGCTGCTTGGCAGACCTATCGATCACAAAGCTCCTCCTAGAATGTCGGCCAGCTCTGCTTTGCCTGTGCTGACAGTACCAGGTTGATCAAACACATGTTTAGTCAATTTTGTTATTCCGATGATATCTCTTCGTATACTGTGGATGAACAGAAATGCGTTCACGTATCTCCTTCAATACCAAGGCAGCTCTTGACAGTATGAGCGATCTCACAGGACTATATATCTCACTGGATATTTTCACCGATATAGTTTATTTATCACTGTTAACGTACAGCCAGACAGAAGAGTTAAATCACACCACCTTTGCATGCATGAGCATCTCCTGAATCTGTCCCACTGTTTCTGTGTCTCTCATCTGACACCACTTTCAGCTAAAAGCCTGCTCCAGACCATCAAGCCCATCAAATCTTAGTGTATCCCCGCAGCCTCAGCCCGGTCCAGGAAGCTGTCACAGCAGTCTAAATCACCCCAGATTTATAGAGGGCTTGGCTGGAGCGGAGCTCTGCTTAAACAATTGTCTGTCTTGTAACTTAAGAGGCAAATAAAAAAGCGATAGTCGGCGTCTGGATGAGACATCCCAGACCTGGAGGCCCAACACATGTCTGTAGAATGAGGAAAAACATGGCCAGCGATGTCTATCGGAAGAAGAAGAAGGAACAAGTGAGCGCGGGTCAGAGAAGAGGAACTTGAAGAGAATGACAAATAGACTGAGGTTAAAGGTACAGTGGGTGCAGGGAGGAGGCAAAGGCAGGACACGCCAACCGAAAAGTTGTCAAGGCCAGGGGGCCGCAAAGAGAGGAAGGAAATGGGTTATCAAGGCAGGCAAGTCATTACAAGTGGATTAGGTGAGAGGAAGCTGAGCTTTAGCAACAAACCGGATTACACAATATCACTGGCAGCTCAGTTTACTGTGCTTAAAGATGCCGGAGCCCCTAGTCCGATGGAGGGAAGCTTATAGTTAACTGGTTGAAGAACATGACTCTCAAGTATTTACCCCGGGGCAGGATGATAAAGTTAAGAAGGAAGTAATGATGGAGTGTTCTTATATACTTTGAGTGTTCGCTGTTCATTTCTCACCTCAACTTCAGGGCTCAGCACTCCTTCCTGTAGTGGCTCATCACTTTCTAAGTCTATAAATGACACACATTTATGTTTCTGTTGTAAGCCATTGTAAAACTTCAACGGTCCTTCTGAACAAACCAAAGACACCACACTCATTGCTTTCTATACAAAACCAGGATAGTGTATGTGTACAGAAGCAAACACTTTATCTGACCTTAGACAAGTTACACACACAGAGACAATTGTCCGGCATGAGGTCAGGAGGTATCATATATCCTGGGGTGAGAGGCTGTTTTCTCCCGGTCCAAATCCCTCTGTCATGATGATTACATGCGTGTCCCTGTGTCTGGAGCCATTGGCACACCTGTTCTCATTCCTTCATTATCAAAAGCAGACAGAGAGCCTGGCCTGGGGTGGATGGACAAAAGGTTACCACAGTTTGTGGTTTTACAGTAAAATTAACTTACGCCGTAGTGCATGTGGGGTTCAGCAACACTCCCAAATGATGTCAAAATTGAGCTATCTTGGCAGAGCTAATCGAATAACAATCGTATCGCACTTATTTATACAGCACCACCATTCTTTTGCAATAAGTTCGAATAGACCCTGAGCAAGAGGAAATTCAATCAAGACATGGCCTGCAAAAAAGAAAGAAGAGTAGTGAGGGGAATATAAAATGCACAATGTAGTGTTTTAAAGCAGTACAACATCGGTTATAGAAGGGAGCAGAAGTACAACATGCTCAGACACAGAAAGGCTTGAAGGCAGGGAATTCCACCGATTACAAACGCCTATACCCTGGAGCTAAGCCGAGGATGATGGAACTAGCTGAAGGCCTTTATAATTTATTCTGATTTTCAATAACAACTAGCCCAGTGTATTGAGGTCAGGGTAGGAGACGGAATGCGGCTTTATGGTTAAGATGAAAGGGAGTACAGGAAGTTGCGTAAATCAAGCGAAGGGGAGATGCTTTCTCACAAGACAGTGTCATTTAACCACATGTAAACATGTAACAGTGCTACAGTAAACAGTAAAGCAGCAGATGCAGCAGTCAAACAAAGATGACTGTAGAGATAAGTGAAAATTCCTGTGTCCTCACTTGTCCTCATCAAGTTGTCCTGAGATCCGGGTGTGTTGGTTTGGGGCTTTCAGGTGCTGGTCATGGATTTGACAGCACTTCATTTGAATATACTGCATATTAATATCTTCATGGCACAGCTCAGGTCCCGGTGTAGCAGAACAATGTTTCAGATACTAAACTCAGTATCTCCAAATCTATATTTAGTTCTCCTGCGAGTGGAAAGTGAGCTGAATTCAGACTGTTTTTTTGCTGAGGCTCACTGAGACGTTTGGGTCTGTGAGTCTTTATAGAGGAAAACTGCTTTCAACCTGACAGAGTCCCTTTAAGAGCAGACGAGTCCTTGTGTGTGTGTGTAGAGAGAGGAAGCCTTTGGAAAGTGCTCTTTAATGAGTGTGAATAGAGTCATCTCTAGTAGCTTCTGTGTTTTATATGAGACTCCATTTTTCCTCTCTGCCTCTAATCAATCACTGAGCCCCTCTCCCTCTCTGCCCTCACTGTTTTTCTTCCTCCTCTCTTTTTTTTCCTGCTTTTTGTCTCTTTCCCCCCCCTCTCTGTCCCTCTTATGAAGTGAGAGGAGGTGGGTGCTGGTGATGGGGAGGGGGTGAGTCAGAGAAAGAAAGAAAGGGAGAGGGAGTGAAATACAGAAAGCGGTGCATAAAGAAGGGAACGAAATCCTCTAGTGTTTCTTTAACATGTGTAACTGTGGTCCAGGCTGCCTGGGGGCTTTTTGTTTGAGAGACCCACTGAGCCCCCGCCGGGCACTGTGAGAGCAGGCTCGGAGCCGCAGGGGATTGTGGGAGAAATCTGCAGAAGCGGTCGCAGGGATCGACAACCGAAATGGAACATGGAACGAAGCTCCATCATCAACATCATCATCGTGGAGTTGTTGCAGTTTTATGCTGCTCTATAATGTGTCACATTATCCGCTGACAGTTGACATATTAAGAGAGGGTGACGTCGGTGCCCGCAGCTACATCAGCTCTGCTCGTCTCACTGCGCGTTGAGTTTCGAATCCACACTCCACCACTGAATTACAAGCCCATTGAATGCAACATATATCTAACTAGTGTCTGCTGAGAGGCCACAGTGGAGTGCTCATGATGAGCTGTTTAATGCTCAGGCTGTCAGTGGATACTGGACTATATTTGTAACATGAATGTTGGAGGGGTACAAATATAAAGGCTGTGTTTTCGGGTATTTAAACTGGAGAGACAGTCATCTTATCACACAGATGTGTTCATCTGTGTGCATGTATATATCGCTGATTGTAGTTTTCATTTCCTGTACATTGTGCTATTATCATTAATATCAGTGTTTTTAACAGGTAAATCTTATTTTAACTAGTTTAGTTAATCAGCAGTGCCACATCTATCTAGACCAGCAAGGGTACAAACTAGTAAGACAGGTTCAGTTTGTTTGAAGACAACCTTGCTGGGACTTCTGTCACGGTCCATGCTGTGCCAGTGGAGTGGTCTCATGAAATGATTGAAGAAGCTGCAGCTTTGGACACAGGTTGCAGCAAAATGTTGCGTTGCTCTGAACACAGGTGTGTATGCAAGGTGATGATCTGGGGTCGCTGGCCTGAGACAGGATGTTGTTGGTTTAGTCCCAGTTCACAGCTCTGCGTTGGCCTCCTGTGAGGCTGGAATGCCCCGACAGGAGGAGGAAGGCAGTGTTCTGGGGGATGGGAGTTTAGTTAGTGATCTCTTTTTTCCTCCCTTTCTATCTCTCTCTCTTACACACACACACACACAGATGCACCCACACACACACACACACACACAGACACACTTTGGAGACGGGCCTGGAAGGCTGCCCCGATTCCCAAACATGCTCGTCGTTATGTATAGTGTTATGTAAGTATGCAGAAAAGAGGGGCTCAATTTGCTCCTTATCTATATACACTAAACCTGGAG